>JZLH01S0357868.1:14196-24603 GCA_001188425.1 Eucidaris tribuloides
AAGCACATTACCACAAACTCAAAATTTTAAACATGACAGAAATAAGAAATCGGCACCGGCATGGCAGATGACCCTTTGGCGCACATCTGTTGAATACATCATATGTCAATATTTGCAAAATTTTTAAACATGTTAGGCTCATGTTGGCTGTAAATGCTAATATGTGACAGGGCCCTTAGCCAAAGAAACATTCTGAGGTCCATGGAAAATATGTGTTATAAATAATAGCAAAACTAAACTGCCTTCAAAGTGATAATCTCACATTGTCTTTTATCATTCAGACCTGATGCAGTTGCTCAAGAACAAAGTATTCAGATTCTTGAATCCTGTAATGACCGGACTATAATCAGGAGCTCTAGCAGCACATTACAGTATATTTAAAGAGTTTTTTGCGCTTTACAAATTTCATATATTATTATCATTTACAAACTTTAAGGGAGTTCAAGTATCTCTACTTTTCCTTCCATTTCATTTTTTTAATTCATTTGTGTAAGTTAATTGCAAGTTGAAGTAGGGTTACAGGCAGTGTATAGTTTTGGTAAATGGTGAAAAATGAAATGTAGTCTCATGTATCATGTATTTTCCATAGTCCTATAGCATCTAGTAAATGCTCTGAAAAGTACACACTCTAAAACAAAAGCCCCAAATTGTCTGTTTTACAAAGGACAAATTCGGTTTTCTCTGTGTTGTAATTTTGCAATTTTCCGACTTGATTTTATATTTAAAACAAATCACAAATAACGTCAAGCTTACTAAGCCCATGGGAGTTTCGATTTGGCTTTAGGGAGATATTCACGGGTAAAGCATGATTTCTTTGGCTTTATTAGGCATATTTTTGGTAAGTGAATTTAGTTTTATTCAATGAATATTTGTTGATTTTTTTTTTAGGGGAGAGGAATTTTTAGGTAATTATTTAATCTTTTGTTATGAAAATGCTGTTTTCAGTGGAAAATTTGCAATGTGGAAAAGTTTGGGCTTTACCTAAAGTGTTTCTATTTTTTTTAATCAATGACTAAAAAACCCAATAAGTATTGCACAGGACGGGGAGGGGGAAGGTGGGTGACTTGTTTGTCACAGGAAATGTACAAAGTGGTATCTGGTCCCCAATAATAACAATTTGTCATAATTATGAACAAGTTTAGTATGTTAAATGACATTTTCTGATGTCCGTTGTGACCATACCATATTTGTTTCAATCCTCTAATACTATACTTTGGCTTTAATGAAGAGAAGTGATTATATTTTCATCCTTACCAGTATAACCATTGAAGATGCAGGGTGTTGTTCCCACTTGTCGACCAAAATTCCTGGTTGCATTAAACACCGTATTGACCGAAAAGGTCAGTCCAGTACCTGGGTAAAACCCGGAATTGGTGATCTGTAGTGGAGACTCGGGGTCTACAAATATGACCGTCGTGCCACCGTTCCATTCGGGAATCATCACCTCGTAACCATCGTTATCAGTATTCGGTAGAACATCCCAGATCAGTGTGTAGGACGTCGAGGTGAAGTTGACAGAACAGCTGAAGACTGATACTGGTTCTGCAGTGAAATAGTCACAACAGGGCATAGCCATGATAATACCAGCAAAACTACATGATGAATGTGAATTGTCACCACACAACGCACCATAAGTCGGAAAGATACATGTAACAGTGTGTTTTTCATGCTGCCTACATGTAGAGACCTGAGGTTTATTATGGTGTACAATTTGTATACACAAAGTATGGACAAAGCGAACCTATTTAAAACATCACTCACAAGTTTTGACCAACACATAAGCCATTATCAAGGAAAGGGAGGAAAACAAAATCAAAGATAGTGCTCATTCAGGCACGATGTCAATTAGTCGTTCCTGTGAGGGGCATTTATGGTAGAACAATAAATTTCCTGACTGAAGCAAATTCTGGCAGAACAAATTTGATTTCTATTAATCTTGAGCCATTTCTTTACTGAAGAAACAAATAATTTGATAACTTTACACATAAATGAAACTTCGAATGACCTAAATTGACCAAGAAATAAATGTTTTCTGAGCAGCTTAAATGGAACATGGTCTGTGATATCCTGAACTCTCCCTTTTCTATCAAAAAACAAACGGTAGAAGTCTGTCAGCTACGGGGATTAGGAATTCAAGGGAGTTCCTGCCATCTGTTGACACTTCAAGGATAACATCTCTTGGTAGATAACAAATTTGGGGAATACAGAGGGAGACAAGAATTTTTGTAATGTTCACACACTTCCATTAGGGAAGTTTCATTGTCTGGCCCTTTATAATATTTAAGCTGCAATCTGTTGTTTTGCAGCACAGATTTGCAACATGAAGTCTAGTTTCTCTGGCAAATTTGTCTAAATCTTGTAAAAATGTGGTTAATTTGTTGTTGTGTTTTTATTTTTTTATAAATTCATACTTCTCAATGAACTTCTGGCCCTCAAATTTAAACAGTAATAAGTAAATGTATGGATTTTGAAAATACAATAACATAATAGCTCTAACTTTGTAAATTGGGAGTCAAAATTACTAAATTTAATTAGAAATGTACTACCTTGAACTACTCACATAAACCCTTTGAGGACGACGGACACGTATAGAAGCCCAATACATCTCACACCCAGAAATAATTTTCTTTATTGATACAGGTCATAATGTATACTTAATGGGACAGAGCCATTGGTAGGCAATTAACCATAGTTTGAGTGAAAAGTTTAACATTGCAGCCAGTTGTCTAAAAATGTGTCATGTGCTGGGCTCCTGTATAAGCCCGTCGTCTCCAAGGAATCAGATTTTTCCTATTTTAAGCGACTTTAAAAAATCAAAGGTTTACAATGAATACTTACCAGTTCGAACCAAAATGCTGAACGGTGTTCCATATACAGGAACATATGTGAACCGATAAATAATTCCAAACTTCAAGGTCATGAATTCATGCAGGTAGGAAGTCAAACACGAACCAGACATACTGTCTCCCTCGTCTCTTTCAAAGGTACCGTTTGTGAGCATTCTCTCTCTGGTGACCTGGAACTCGGACTTGGCCACCCAAGACAGGAGGACGCTATCAGTAGTTTGATCCTCAATGGTGAATTGGCCAGATGGCACAGAATCTAAATTAGAGGTCAGTGACATGATTGGGAACACTTGAAAATGCCTCCAGAACCAAATGAGTTGAAATATACACCAACTATACACCAGGTGGAGTAGATCTCCTAGCTGGAAGGATTTGTCTCAAATTTGTTTACTTTGAGAAGAAGGAAGCATCAACATACTAGTTTTTTAATTCTCTCATGCCTTGATATAAATACAACCCATAGAGACCTACACAACAGGTTTGCCTGCCACAAGGGATATTGACAATTAGTTATCTTAGAATGAGTCAACATTTGACTGGAAGATTTGCACAGCAGAATCCTTGTAGTTTATTTGATTCTAGAATAGTTTGAGTCCAAATTGAGGACTACACCAATTAATGTCATTTACCCTTAAATGACAACAGTTGAATTTACAATGAGGAATTTTCTCCTAATCAAAACCCTGAGGTTTCAATTAACAGGTTGGAAAATGAAAAGGGTCATTTGAGGGAAAATGAGATAAGAGATATGGAAGGGGGGTGTAGGCTTGGGTGGGTATGACAAAAGGGAACCAGCACAACACACAATCACTCAAGAATTCATTGATGCCAATGTTGGCCCCCAAAAATCTCATCTTTATAATTGCATCAGCTGATATTGTAAAATAATATATCCGATTTCCGACTGGCATTATCAAACCCACAATCGTTTGGCTCTAGTGAATGCACCTGTTAAAGGAAGATGGAGCCGGCAGGTAACAGGAATAAGTTCAGATTTTTTTTTCCGCATTGTGAGAATTACGAGAATTATGGTACACAGTGATAAAGAAAGTCTAAATAAAAGTGTACTGCCATGTAATACATTTTTCATTTGTCACTCTCTATATTTTAACGCGTTGGAGACGATTTGATTTTGCTATAACACGCTTTTTCCATAGACTCCAACACGAGTTAACTCATACTTAGTCTCCAACGGGTTAAGATCGCAACTGCTGATATTTTAACAAACATGTCAAGAAACAGAACCAGGATTCAACCCGTCATCTACAGTTTTCCGTGCTGCGACAACACCACCAGGGTATCACTGGTTACCAGCAATGACACGATAAACACAGTAACAAATACCAAGGCTCCCAATTCTGACATTGTTATGTTAAATAGCCACGCGGACAACTTTTCTTATTATTATTACATGGATGATAGGGATAATCAAGGAATTAGCCCTCTCCTGCAATTTTACATAGCCAAAAAAAGCCCAGCCTGATCAGGGTTCACATAAGCAACATCTGTTTACCTGTTGTTATCAGTAATGAGGCTGCAGAGCTATTCATATCAATAGAAGGACCAGCACTAACGTGTACACTGATTTGATAACTTATGCTGGGCCGCAGACGCATTAAGGTGTGATATTCAGTCGTATTCTCAAGTTCCACAGCAATCTTCTCTGAGCATTCAGTTGGATCGTTACTTACGTAGCTCAGATAATATCTGTCAAAATACCCACGTCCTGGTAGCATTTGGATGGTTATGGACGTGGTTGTAACATTCAAGGTGGTTAGTTGTGGCTCAGATGGTGCTGAAAGAGCCAAAATACACAGAAATAGGATGTAAGTAGTAGAACATCAATATATAAGTTTATATCGCACATAAGTATGCTTGAGGTATATGAACTAAAACATGTGACCAAGAAACATTTTTTCCCAATACTCGCACTGCAGTACTACCACATACGTGTGAGTATTTTTTGTCAGTACGTTTCTTTCAGGCGCAAAACAGAAATCACTAGGCTGAAGAAGAAAACTATTCATCAATTTGAATACATTATCAGAGAAGTCTATTTTGCAGTAGAAGTGAAATAACAAATTCATGCATAAGGGACCCTTCTAATCAACCGGATGTTCCCACTAGGCACTGGAACTTTGGTATTTTTTTCTTTCTTTAAAGGCATCGTATAACAATGTATCCAGTTAAAACAATGTGAGCTACATGATTCTCCATGCTACTGGTGTCTCTGATAAGGTCTAAAAATGAAGTCCTGAAAAAATTGAGTTCAAAACAATTATTACGTGCTTTTAAAAAGTGAAAATCATGAGCGACCATTCCCGTTTTCCTCCATAGACTGTTGTGTAGCAGAATTTTCTATCAGCTGAGAATTAATCATGTGCCGATTTTGACCTGTACATATTTTATGAGTGACAGCATAACTCTCTACAGTTTTCTCTTCTGGGGTGTTTATTTGTCCATCCAAACACCATCAAATACATTATGTCAGATAGCAAAGTTTGACAATTTTTTAAATAACGCTTCCACAATGTTATATAATGTCTTTAAATAAAGTGCAACAGCAAATCACAAATTGATTCTTACCTAATCGGAATGGCTGCTCTACAGTATGAGTAAAATCAACAGAATAGATGATGGCCTCATACAGCTGTCCTGGTTGCAAATCTGTAAACACAACCCTTTTATTTGCAATATCTGGTTTGATGATGACTCCTTGAGAAGGCGTTATGTTGAATTGATAGTCAATACCGGTATCGCGATAGGCCAATTCTATGGCTGTCTCATTCCTTGCCCATTCATATGTTGCGTTTAAAGGTATTGGACCTGTTTGAAGAAATGGGAGTTGTTAAGTTGAGAGTTAATACATGGAAATTGCTTGAGTAATAAACAGCAGGAATTCAAACATGTAATACAAACACTAAATGGGTAGAGAATATGGTTTGGAATATCTGGAGTGATGATGACTCCTTGAGAAGGTGTAATGATGAATTGATACTCAAAACCGGTATCACAATAGGCCAATTCTATGGCTGTAGTGTTCTGCATCCAGTCGTAAATTGCTGTCAGAGGTATGGGATCTTGTGAGTGAGGTGAAGTTAATAATGAAATCCAAATTAGTCATATGAACCTATAGAAGCCATTTATTCATCTGCGTATTTGGGTATTAATGTATTTATTCAAATATTTATTTATTCTTTCAGTCTTTCATCTATTTATTTGATGGACCTTTTTCAACTGTGGTAGCCCCATCAGTAATTTAAATACTGCTATTCTTGGGGGTCCTGCAAACAACAAAATAAACACACAACAAATCTGGACCCAAATATTACAAAAACGTGTCATCTTAACACGTAAATTGGCTTATCTATTATTATTCATACATGCTTTTAACATTGTGTGTGAACATTGTACGCACAACTAATTCTATCGTTACATGTGGCAAACACTGGGCTCTATTTTCATTGTAATTCTCCAGAAGTCTTACTTGGGATTTTTTTTTTTCAAGAAATCCCAAGTTGAAGCTGAAATATTTCTGGCACAGGTGGGATTAAAGGGTTGGCACAATAAGGCTTAGTGCATTGGCAATGCACTACCAGTCTTATGGGCACATCAAGAGTTAAATGACTGCAAACCTGTGGTAAACGTCCGTGATGGGTTGGGTCGTACACTCTCTTGTCGACTGAAATTACCCGTCGCATTCAGGACTGCCCTCACCTCCACCGTGTAATTTGTCGATGGTCTCAAATCGGACCGGTCCCACGTCAAGTCTCTCGTGAGTTCTTGGAGAGTGTCTTGAGTGAATCTCTCATCTTCGGTAGATGTGAATATCACTAGGTAGACATCGACGTGTCCCTCGGGTGACGCGTGCCACCTCACAGTTGCATCAGTCATTGTGACATCAGAAACAGTCAGACTGTCAACTTGGCCTGGGTCTGTACACAGAAAAAGTTGTACACAATATTATGATCGTAACTGTGCTATGACTCCTAAAGGGTAGTGACATGGTTGAGAGAAGTAATAAAATTGCCTTCAGAACCTAACTTGTTGAAAGATATACCAAAAATACACCAGCTGGAAGGATTTGTCTGAACTTTGTTCTCAAGGAGAATCAAGCATGAAAATATCAGCAGTTTAATTCTCTGAGGCTCAAGAGAATTAAGTCCCATAGAAAGTCAGCTTTTGAATACAAAATTTTCACAGTATAAAATCCTAGCATAGTTTACTTGACTCAAAAAAATAATTTAAATCCAAGTTTAGGACCACACACAACATCTCGATTTACCTTTAACCCTTAAAAACCCAGGGGGGGGGTGTGGCGGAATTCCCCCCCCCCCCACCGACGTTTCTTGCAATATGTCTCAACTGCGGCATTTCATGATTTGCAAAATGTGGTCAATTTTTTTTTTTTTTTTTTAAATTATACTTCTCAATGAACTTCTGCCTCAAATAAACAGTAACAGGTAAATGTATGATTTGAATACAATAACATGATAGCCAGTAACTTTGTAAATTCGGAGTCAAAACAACTAGTTTTAATTTAGAAATTAACTTCCTTGACAGCTCACATAAACCTGTGAGGACAACAGACATGTATAGAGACCCAATACATCTCACACCCAGAAATATGTCTTTTTAAAGATTGGGTTAAGGACTTGCAAGTCCATTACTTAATTCCATTATCAATACCAAACGGTAGTTTAGTACTTACAAATGGTGTGTGAAAGTCTGAGATCCATACGTCATGAATTTGTTGTTTTATGAGAAAAAGTAATAACGACATGTGTACCAGAATGTTGTTCTTTCGTGTAGTTTCAATTTGCTCAAAATGCGAATGGCGGTTACTGTGCACCGTAGCAAGACAAGCGCAGCCTCTTGATTGGTCAACAGCTATCCCTGCGCGACTTTGGCTAACGGCTTGATCGGACCATTTTGGAACGGCACGTGCACGTTTGACGTAACGGATTTTTAAATTTGCTCCTGAGCAAATGGAAAAAGGATGAAGTTTAACCGTCCAGATTTTAACCAAAACTCAATATTTTTACCCCAAGTCTCTATGAGAGGTGTTTATTTATATTAATCTTCACATTGATATGATTTGCAGCTGATTTGATTCATATAGATGTTTTTTGACGTGCAAATCAATAACCTAATCTTTAATGATACAGGTCATAATGTATACTTTAATGGGACACAGCCATTTGTAGGCAATTAACCATGGTTTGAGTGAAAAGTTTAACATTGCAGCCAGTCGTCTGAAAATGTGTCATGTGCTGGGCTCCTGTATAAGCCCGTCGTCTCCAAGGAATCAGATTTTTCCTATTTTAAGCGACTTTGAAAAATCAAAGGTTTACGATGAATACTTACCAGTTCGAACCAAAATGCTGAACGGTGTTCCATATACAGGAACATACGTGAACCGATAAATAATCCCAAACTCCAAGGACATGAATTCATGCAGGTATGACGTCAAACACGAACCAGACATACTGTCTCCCTTGTCTCTATCAAAGGTACCGTTTGTGAGCATTCTCTCTCTGGTGACCTGGAACTCGGACTTGGCCACCCAAGACAGAAGGACGCTATCAGTAGTTTGATCCTCAATGGTAAATCGACCAGGTGGCACAGAATCTAAATAAAGGTCAGTGACATGATTGGGAACACTTGAAAATGCCTCCAGAACCAAATGAGTTGAGATGTACACCAACTATATACCAGCTGGAGTAGATCTCCCAGCTGGAAGGATTTGTCTCTAATTTGTTTACTTTGAGGAGAAGGACGCATCAACATACTAGTATTTTAATTCTCTCATGCCGTGATAAAAATATAACCCGTTGAGAGCTACACAACAGGTTTGCCTACTACAAGCGATATTGACATTTAGTTATCTTATAATGAGTCAACATTTGACTAGAAGATTTGCACACCAGAATCCTTGTAGTTTACTTGATTCTAGAATAGTTTCAGCCCAAATTAAGGGCTAACCCCAGTCAGTCATTTACCTTTAAATGACAAGAGTTGAATTTAGGGCGAGGAATATTCTTCTAATCAAAACTCTGAGGTTTCAGTTGACAGGTTGGAAAATGAAAAGCGTTATTTGAGAGAAAATCAAATGACCGTTACCCCAATATCAAAGAAAAATTTGGCACATTGAAAGAAATGCACTAAAATATTGCCGTTTTAAGTGAATTGTGTGACTGTTTGTTATTCCTGGCTATATTGCATGACAGTGTAAAGGTAAGAATACAGCATATTGCATGTTTTGAATTTCAATGAAATGTTGTAACTTATTCCGTTTACTTACCATCTCCATCTAAATGACATGATTGGGGGTAGTCCTCAACTGAAGCTGAAACTACTCTAGATTCAAGTATACTGTGAAAATCTTGTAGTTAAACATTGGCTCATTCTAAATTAACTCATTTCATATACCTCGTGGCAGGCAAACCTGTTGTGCAGCTCTCTGTGGCTTGTTATATCTATCGGGGCACGATAGAATTACAATAGGAGTATGTTCACGCTTGATTCTCCTTAACCCTAATCAGCCCGGGCTTTTTTGAAATTGCATAGCCCGGGGGGGGGGGGGTCTTATTTGGCCCCCCCTTCAGATCTCGGCCGCGGATCGCGCGATTGCCGCGAAAATTTGCACGTGCATAGAGCCGGACGTAATCTCCAAGACTGTATAGTTAGATTTTTTTTTTTTTTAGTTAGATTTTTCTTAAAGTAATTAATTATGCATACTTTCTGTATAGAAATCATTTTTTGCCTATGAACTCCCTTTAAACACTCCCACATGCTAATTTCTTGGTGATAAATATTCTTATTTGACATTTCTAACAATTATCTGATCAAAAAAAAATGCTGAAATCAGAATCAATTTCTTATGTTATTTGTTTATTGTTCATGACATCTTTCTTAATATATTGGTCTTTCGTTTTCTCGACTTTGTTGTTTTTGTATATCTGTTTTTATGGATGAATATTCTCAGCCGGGACCGACTCTTTTGCGATGCCCATAAAGCCCATAAAATATTAAGTTAATGTTATAAATTGCAGTAAAGTAAAAAATGAATCATTGCACTATTTATGAATCTGGGCTTGACAAAACAAATCACATTTGCATTGAATAGTACACCATTTCATGTTTTCTAATGCGATTTTTATGGTGTACATGCGTCAAGTCATACGAAAATGTTGCGTAACCTCGCCGGAAACGCGTCCGGTACTCCGGAGCGTCGGCGCGAATTCGTTGGTCTCAAAAAGAGCTCGCAACACACTCTGAAAAGTTCATAAAAGTGACCAGCAGACCGATGCCCGCGGTAACCAGACAAATATTTTGCTCGACGCCGGGCCTTGCGCCGCAAGCATGGTCGCCTTAGAAGTCCGGAGTACTATTGTCGAGGGGAGGGCTTTTATTTAGCCCCGCGCCTCCCCCCTCCCTCGGCAGTACTACGGTGTTAACCGTAAAACAGTAATTGACAGAAAATTTTTGCCCGAGATCTAGGGAGATCCTACCTCCAGCTTCGTGTGTACTAGCGTCTCATTAAGTATTATTTTCAACC
>JZLH01S0357875.1:5725-16637 GCA_001188425.1 Eucidaris tribuloides
TGAATTATTAGATTCTACGACCGGCATCAGCAAAAGCTTTAAAAATTGACCGTAAAATGTTTTAATCTCTACATAAATCGTGTTTTTTGAGGCTTTAACATCCTTAATATATTCAGCAAAGAAGTGATTTCTGTAAAAATGAGTAGAGATTAAATCATGGTTTTCCACAAACAAACTCACAAACTGTCCTTGGTTGTGGACAATGTGAAAGCTTCAATGAACAACATAACATATGATTTGTAATGTAGTCATGATGATTAATTGGCATCAAATGTTTTCTTTCTAGGTGGAAACCCAGGAGCTGGGGGGGGGGCTCCGCCTCCTCGACGCCCCGTCAGGGCTTTGCCTGGACCCACGCCGTGACGATGCGCTACGCCGCTTGCTTGCATTGAACTCCTTCCATACATCTGGCCACAGAATTCTTTCTAGTAACCCTGCTCACTAGGCAAATCTATGTCATTTTTTTTCTAACTTATTCTTTACAATGTCATTTGCCGGCTAACATCTTCCTTTAGGAATGTGCAAAAGAGCCCCCGTAAATTGCCATAGGTTCAAATACAAAAGAATATTCGGTAAGCACGGAAACAGGAAAAGTAGCCCCGCCAAAAGAAAAATATTTTTTTACCATGACCACCTTACAGTAAACAACAGAGTTGCCCGTCAAATATTTGTATGGGTGTTGATGTTCAGGTCAATCCCAGAAACAATGAAGAGTTATGGTCCTCTGAGATTAAATGTTAGACTGCTTCTGTATTACGTGTTCACAAGGGAAACGAAAAACACTTTGAAAAAAGTGTATAATGTCCCTCCTGTCTGAAATGACAAGACTCGGCATTAACTTTGCCCCCAGATGACCTCCAAACATCTAGGTAGGTCGAACCTCTCCCCCAGGAAGCCCTATGACCTTACATATATCAATTGTACTCGGAGCTGAGTGATGATAAATTTAATTGTATACACACTGTATTGAATAACTCTTAATGACACTTTTATAAGCGCTTTCCTTTTGGACAAGGTCGGATGGCCGGTCTGTTTTAACCGTATTTTGATACACTTTTGTTTGCTTCTGATTTGCACTCCTTTCAATGCACGGTTCAGAATCGTGTGTCTTCACGGAGGAGACGTCTGAGTTCTGAGGCCTCTAAAGAGTACTGTGACCTATTCCATACCAACAACTAAAATCATGTGGATACGGACAGTGTGAAAGTATTGTAGAGAGTAGTAGGAATATCCCTGGGGGGGGGGGGGCGACTCGACTTACAATTGTGCACATCGGATCCAAGTCGAAATCGGGGCTCTTGAACGGTCGTTAGAGCGAACAAATGGGGCCTCCTGGAAACTGGAGCCTAACGACCTAGAGACATCGAGAATGCTATGGTTGGGAGCTCGCACACAGCAACCATTGGCCACCCGTGCGTGAAAGTGCAAGTGTTTCTGGTCTGGCCGACCGCGTTTGGGGTGCGGCGCAGGCCCCGGCACGGCGCACGAGCAAAAATCCAGCGGCGAACGGGCAAATTTGGGGGTTCTGGAACTGAAACCAAACATTTTTTGGCTTCTGAAATTGTGATATTCTGGGCACTGAAACATTTAGGGCTGAAAATGGGGTTCAACGCCGTCGGACATAGGTATCACACATGATACTAAAGTGGCCCCCCCCCCCCCGGGAATCATCTTAAGTTGATTTAACTGGAGACTAAGGAAGAGATATTTCAGACTTAATTTAGGGCTGGGGGAGGGATTAAGCTTGGATATTTGACTGGACAGTGCTGAGTGTCTGTAAAGTGATTAGAATCTGTTAACCACTGAACAAAAATATTTCAGGACTGGGGTCTTTGGGAAGGATGTTATATTTGAAATCAAATTTGTCTCCAATGGGTCATAGGTCCTCCGACCCATAGTCGTTTTCTTGTGACGACACTCAGTTCCACTTACATGTTATGTATCATACACTGATAAATTTGTTGAAATGCAAACACCGAGTCTCTGATTGGTTATTTGGCATAAACGTATGTAGTTTACACACATGTAGAGTTGCCGTCAATGACAATCTCAAAGGAATTGCTGTACTTATTGGACATCGATGTCTGTAGTAGCAAGCCAATACTTTTTGTTTTTTCCCCCAATTTTATTCTTAATTATTGATAATGCCTACGCGGAAAAAAACTCCAGAAAGAAACCCGCCCACCACCCAGCTATAAAAAAAAATGTCAAAGTGGGCAACATCAACAATTAATTTCCTTTTAAAGTCCATGTTGTGCTGACTTAGCGTTAACAAAGTGACATGTTAATAATTACACCTTGTTACAGGTGAGTTCGGCCATTCTTCGTCTTAATACACGCTACATGTAGTTCTCTAATCCTTTTTGCCATGTTTTGTGAATACATGGTATATTGGGTAAAGACATTTACATCATTGTTACAAAAACAGTTGTCAAAAAACTTAGTTAATCTTTATGACATGTAAGCACTCATTTCAATTCACTTAATTGATCTCGCTTTCATGGTCACACTTGTGAACTAGATATCTCTAACTGAGAGCCGGGCCTCAATAGTTTCCATTATTCGTATTCAAAGTTTCACTTTCTCCCTCTCTCCCCATGTATCTATCCCTATTTCAATTAAGAAAGGCGGTTCCCCAGACCTGTTGCAACGAGTGGGGATTATCTTGCGAGGGTGGCGGGTCGGAGAGACGGACACAAGACTGGGAGTGTCTATTGAATAATGTAAGATTATTTACCAAGGGAAAGACGCAGGAAACTAACAGGCTAAGGTTAAGAAAATATTTGAGTTCATTGCCAACCAATCAGATTGCACGATACAACTGCAGGGAAGACTGACATTGCGGACCAATGCAGTCAGCAACGTGTGTAGCCGCACGTGCCTACTGTATGCACTGTTTGAATTGAT
Source organism: Eucidaris tribuloides (assembly GCA_001188425.1). NCBI lineage: Eukaryota > Metazoa > Echinodermata > Echinoidea > Cidaroida > Cidaridae > Eucidaris > Eucidaris tribuloides. Next base: position 8,633 of record JZLH01S0357875.1, read on the forward strand.
AACGCTCCTCCCCCTTTATAGCTGTTTTTGCAAGTTTTTGTCTAAGGGTGAAACTTACAAAAGAATCATAAATAAACACAAAATAATAATTTATAGGGCCTGATGAGGGTAGTTCACCACAGTACCTCTTACTTTAGGCTGTTTTTTCACATGCTCCATAATTCTCACAATCACTCCAATTATTTTAGGCATTTCATCATTAAGTGTTCTAGCTTGAAACCGTTTTCAGCATGTCCTTCAAACGTTTGAACTCGTTAGTTGGTAATTTAATTTAATATATTGAGTAACACTGTAAACAATAAATACACTGGAACAGTTTGAGGAAGTCTTAAGCATGCCTGGAAACGCGTACTGTGAATGATATAGGCTAAATCACAGAGCAGGTCCACATGTCACTGCTGGAGTGAACGAGATAAGTGCGTAATAAAACAAGCACAACTAATCTGTAAACATCAGACTCTACAACATTGTGTATTACAATAAATGATATGTAAAAATTGTAGGTCTTGGGATTAATAATAGTCTTATGTCCTTCCCTGAGAGTTTAGGAGTAACGTGTGTGATGTTAACACTACAGTTGTCACTTCTCTTCTACAGGTCTCATCAATTTAAACTTACATGTAAAAGCCAATGTGGTGTTGTTTTATAGACTGTTTGTGAATAGTTGTGACCTTGGCTAGATAACTGGCGCAGGATAAAAACGGATGAGTGGAACAGAAGGAAGGGGTTGTTCATACATCAGCCAGTGAATAGTGACACACGTTAGTGGTTATAGGTCTGCGTGTGGCATACTGGAATGTTGTTTTTTGGAAGAAGGATTCTTAATTCTGATAAATAATTGCCAAAGTCGGAAACACAGCAGCTGGGTATTTTCACATGAATTGAGGTCATAAAAATTGTGGTTCAAAAAAGCAATTAACACAATAAAAAAGGGGCTGACCAAATCCAGAGTAAACTGTGTATTTTCCCATATGTGATAATTAAGGGGGTTTAAACGGATTGCATAATTGCAAAACGCAACGTTGTGTAAGTTTTTGGATCAGGGTAGTTATTTTTATTCTTAAACTTTATGCCGTTAGTTGCTGGCACTTCTCCCTTTAAGGTGGGACGTAGCGGTTACCTGGATTGAACACACAGGGATTCTTGCGGACTCGGCCTGCTACGAGTTTGAAAGCATTTGTTGCAAATCTGATAATATGTGATCCGACAGGGTGGAAAAAAAATGTGAAATTTAACAAAACAAACTCAGAAACCATCACAGTGGTTTTTACTCATGATTATCAAGAAGACAATTGCTAAAAAAAAAAATCGGTGGCAAAAGAGTCATTTGTTTGCAATGTTTTCTCTCTGAAATCAAAGCATGCCCATCATTCTCAGAACGGTCTGTTATGGAAACCGTTGGCTATGGGAACTGGATGTGCCCGTGTTAATCTATGGGATATCCAGAATCTCAGAGGGCAACGGTTGTTAAGTTCACGATCAAAATTGGGGCTGTGTCAGGCTTTTTATTCTTACTCGTACTCTGAAAGAAAATTATTATAAGATGTAGCTTTACTCATGTTACAGAAATTGTTAAATAAGGAAATTGAATATTAAAATTACCCAAACATCCCAGTCTCGCTATGAGGTTGAATAAGAGCTGCTGCCAGCATATATGTGAGCTTTGCATTCCAAGTCTTGATAGTAAAGCGAATACATTCAACTATATGCTCTGTACTCCCCACTTCCCTGTATCCATTACCACCCAGCAATCCGTAATTTGTTCACCCTGGTGATTGCCCGCCTCCCCCCCCCCCCGCTGCTGTATTATGTAAAGACACCTCACACAGTTGGCAAGACCTGTTAACAAGCTCGTCAACACTTTGTATCTAAACATAGTCTGATATGTTTGAATAGGAGTTAACCACTATGGGAACACGAAAAGTTCAGATCAGTTATGCGTCACCTTTGTAAAAAATACACATAAAAACTGCACCATTAATATTCCTTGGCCTGGAATGAAAAAATTCCCCTTGGAAACGCAGCCCTATGCGGAAACTGGACATCGGCTCTCTCAACCGACTATTACTTCTTATAAAGGCACTCTAAAGGCCATAGGCTATCCTCTTGTGCCCATGCCAATACATTAACCATTGTGCAAAATGCCATCTCGAACTCCCCACCAACAAGTAACAGAGAGCTTAAAAACTCCATGTTTTGCGCCAGAACTTAGCTGCTATTTGAATATTTTTTCTCGCTTGGAAATCATTTACCATAGAACGTACACCTAAACCGGCTAGATGCATTATCTTTCGCATTTGTTGTCCAAATTCACGTAAATCACTGACAGATTTCCTTAAGACATTGTCATAAGCTCGAAAGCGCAGGGAGCTTATCCTCTTTCTATTTTGCCCGGGGATGTTTGAAACTGGAATCACTGCCCCTTTAATGAATATTTTGAACTTGTCATCCATTCTTCTTTCAAAGGCCTTCCCATTTTTACATTATCACCAACATGGGCCATGGGTATCATGATTAGTACCAAATTTTTAATGAAATCGCCTATTGAACTCGTTCAGGGTGTACCGAGTACTTAAAACATCCTGTAGATGTTAGAGAGCGGGTGTAAGAGCGAGGCATCTTACCCGGCCGTGTAAGGAAGCAACCCCACGCGTTTTAAAATCTATTGCGCCCCCCCCGAGTGCCGAGGCTGCTCATGAAATTTGCAGGAACTAGGCCGTGGCGACGCGATGTTTGCCCTGATAAGTAGTCGAAAGATAGTTGATTTGAAATTTGAATACACGATAGCATGATCTCGATGATTATTTCAAAGAATATCGCGCAGAAGGCCGATATGGCCCACAAATACTACGTGATGTATGAAAACGAATGAAACCAGTATAGCATGCCTGCAGGCTGAGACGGGGAACGAAGAATTCCCCATAGTCAGAACACGTTCCACACCCTGGACGAGATAAGAACAGGGACGGTACATGTCAGGAGTAAATAACGGACCCCCAGGCTGTTCACTAATAACTTGTGGTAAGTGCCAAGAGCAGTGGTGCGATTAAGTACTTTTTCAACAAATACTGGTCAGAACACCTTGGCCAACCAAAATGCATTATAAATACTCCTCAGCGCACGAATCTCAGATCTAGTACAAGGAGGGTTACAGAAATAACATTTGTGACCAATTTAGATAACAGCCTAAAGGTGCAAAATGTAGTCTACAAAGATTTATTCTTGTTCCATTTACAAATCTGTGTTTTGAACGCTAAGGAGCGACAAATCGTGCGTCCTATCAGACAAGTTTTTCCTCGATAATAAATTGGGTTCTGACTCACATCATATCCGCCACACTCTACTACGGAACCTACACGATTGTGGCCTTTCCATATCCTTCTTGTAAACACTGAATCTTAGAAACTCAACTCTCGCGTGACTCCGCTGAGGACGCCTGTGTGGGGAGGCACCATAAGTCTTCATTTGAATGCGTGGCTCGCGAAAAGCGTGAGAGAAGTATTTTTGAACATGAAATGGGAAAAGAACGAAAAGACTGTTGCTAGTATTCACATTGACTTAAACGCTTGATCAGCCTACTACTTCGCTTCATCAAACTTTTATTCGGAATTAACATTTTGCAATTTCATCAGGCAGTTTTTCTTGCGATTCGACGCGGGCGGGCGTTCCGTGGGGGCAAATCTCCTTATCAGCTTTAGTTCTGTTGTCAAAATACAAGCAATCCCTTATCAGTTAAGTTCTATCGATGTCGTTAAATCATGAAAGATTTCCTGCAGTTCTATTTGTGGTGCTTTAAATCCTTTTTTTTCATTTCGAATACCGAAACCATATATCTGGGCGCTCAAATTATTGGGCCTCAACCCCCAATTTTCTTTCATTGTATCGAGAAAATCGGGCACTTGACCATAAAAATAAATTGCCAACAGGCGAACTAGCAACCCGGAACTCCACCTGAGCACAACTAGAGTCCCACCAGAGCATCCGGAGTAGGTTCGGATTGAAGTACATAATTGGACACCTCCGTACATAAATATTCTAGGCTGTTCTACATAAGCAGCTCCATTTCCAACACGCCGCCTAAACGTACCATCACCACCCGCTCCCATCGTGGCAGTTCACAGTTAATAGTTACTTTTTCCAAGGGTTATCACAGATTTTGTCTGTACATGTATTGTAATTTGTTTGTGTATCATCAGATAATTTTTTTCTTTATCATTTACAATGCTTACTATCTGTCTTGATGACTGATAACATTATATCACCATCAGCTTGTCGCAACAAGTTCTGGCCCTAAATCAACAAGGCATTGTTGGCTCTTGAATATTAAAATGAATGTGTGAGAATAGCAGCTGATACAACTCAAAAATATGTTGTCAAAATTCATTCTCAAAAGGCAGTTTTAGTTGCCCAATCATACATGTAAACTAGGGGGTTCAGGAAAATTTCATTGTTACTTGTTTGATGTATGAAAATCTGGGTTGCAAAAAACAATAAAATACAATTTGGAAATTTCAACTTTGGGACCGCGAATTTTTTTCACCTACGGGTACATGTTGGCACGGCCTCGTCCAAGTCAGCCCTGAGATTGACCTGATTGATAACCCTACTGATAAAGTGTCATAAACTTTACTCATTTTCTCCCAGCACTCTTTTTTAGAGCCACATGGATAATCTTCAAACCAGATCTTATTATCGACCACAGGAAATGCTTTTATGGTATTAACGGCAGTGTCCAGTACATGTATGTTAGTGGTAATTAATAACCAACATCATGTTTCACCTACACTATTGATGCCTTGAAAATCACACACTCTGAAACATTTCCATTCTTTAATACTTGAAGACTATTTTTATTGAAACGTCGGGGGGAGGGGCAGAATTTTTTTCCCATGGAAGTAGCGATATACTCCTGATACAGTAGATAAAAAGAACACTGAAAATCTTGTTAGAAAAACAATTTTGGTCCCAAAGTCGAAATTTTTTTAATGTATTTTAATGCCTGTAGTGTTGCATTAGAAGTGATTTCTCTTTTATACAGAATAAGAACTCGGATTTCTGTGCTCCCCTCATATTGTTTGACTGGAATGAAGTACTGTATATACAGTGTGTCTCAAAAAAAACTTTACACTTTTGAAATGGCCCACAAATAAAAAAAATATTTCAAATTTTTGGATTTTTTTCTAATATATGAAAAGCTCAACGTCTCTTCTTTCATATGACACCAAAAAGTCTGAAATTGTTTCATGCTTGAGTGAACACTGCCACCTTTTGTAAAGGACATGAAAATTAGGTTGCGCAGAAATTGGCTATTCATTGTAATGAAAGACACAAGCTCTCTTTGATTATGTGTGCAACTGGGGATTGGGACATGTAAATTAAAGATCTTACTTACTGAAAACATGAAAGACTACCATATTGGGGTGAAGGGGAAGTGGGGTGGGGTGGGGGTAGTGTGGATGTGGGGTGGATTTGGGGTGTAGTCGTCGGGGCTATGGCGCCTCGCTGGTGGGGTGGAGGAGATGGTAGGGTGGTGGGTTTAGATAATTCTAACACACCACCTCCCCCCATGCAAAACCGCTGTTCACATCCATGCCACCCCCACACCCCACCACCTCCACACCCCATCACCCCGTACCCAGCACCCCCCCCCCCCCTTCCACCCTGATACGGTAGTCTTTCATGGTTTCAGTCACTAAAATCTTTAATTTACATATCCCAATCCCCAGCTGCACACATAATCAAAGCGAGCTTTTATCTTTCAGTACAATGGATAGCCAATTCATGCGCAACCTAATTTTCAGGTTCTTTACAAAAGGTCGCAGTGCTCAATCAAGCATGACACAATTTCTGACTTTCTGGTGTCATATGAAAGAAGAGACGTTAAGCTTTCCATATATATATAAATTTTTCAAAAGTTCGAAAGAATTTTTTATTTGGGGGCCATTTTAGAAGTGTAAAGTTTTTTTTGAGACGCACTGTATAGTTGTATTTTACTGTAATGCAAAAGAGTTTTGTTTTGTAATGTTATGAACGTCTTATGCACGAAAAACTAGAAGACGAGTTATTCCAGTATCCGGCTCCTTTTAAATAAACTTCAGGAGCAGGAATCCATCTAACATTTTTTTTCTTGTTGCCATATATGCCAAACTAACCTCGGCCAAGATTTCTACTTGCCCAAAACAATATTTGTTTTGTAGCCATGAAATTTGGGTATTTTACGAAAACGGCCTACTGAATTAGCAGTGTGTATTATCAGCACCACGTGATCGGTTGTGATCGTTCTTAATCCATCGGAGACACTTTGATTTGAGTATAACGTTACGTGCAATTTAAGTAAAACGTAACCCGATAGATTTCACACTAAGTTTTATCCTTGTTAAGTCTGTTTACAACAGCGTTACGTAATAGCCCTTTCATTGTTGGGCGATTATTCGACGAATGAATAACTCCCGTCATCCTTTCCCAGGCGTGTTTGATTGCTGTCAGTGTGTTCTTTTGTGTTGATGGCAATATACAGACAAAATTGCTGGTTTAAACGGATTCAAGGCATATAATTACGAAGAGGTGGCTTGATTTGTTTAACCCTTGAAATGAAATGAGGTTAAAATATCAAAATAATCGTGCACTACCATCCAACTTCGAGATTTGTACTTGTAAATACACTGTAACTCTAACACAAATGAATTAAATTAGCAGCGTGCACTATCAGCACCACCTGTGGCGTTGTTTTCATTCTACTCCGTTGGATTTGGGTATCACGTTCATTATCCATAGAACCCAACCCGAGATATCTCGCACTAAGTCTTATCCAGGGGTTACGTAATCGGCCCTTTCATGGTTGGGCGCGCATTCTACTAATGAATGTCATCGATTGGCGTCTGTGATTTCTGTTAGGGTGTTGTTTTGTGTTGGTTGCCTTTTTCAAACAAAATTGCCAGTTTAAATGGTTTCATGGTACATAATTCTGAAAAGATGTCTTGATTTGGTTTACTCTGGAAATGAAAAGATTCCCCCATTACAAATAATGGTCCATTATTATTCAAGAGCAGGATATGTTGATGTATATAACTGTAACGCAAACGAATTGGCCATTTTCGTAATGTTAGCATGGGCGCGAATCTACGCAAGAATGCTATTCAGTGGGGGGGGGGGGGGACACCTATTGTGTAACGTGTAAAAGCTAACCCCGACATACTATTCTAAACACTACACAAAAGGTAAGTTCCCCCTTATTGTGAATAACAGCAGTAATGCAGACTGGACAGTGAATGTACATGATGCTAATATTGCATATGAGTTATTTTTAAGAAAGTTTCAGGGTATTTATAATTCATGTTTCCTCCAAAAGAAAATTGAACACAAAAGTTTTAATAAGGATAAGCCATGGTTTACTGCAGAACTCAGAGGAATGTGCAAGAAGAAACATAAATTATACAAAAAATATTTACAAAATCGAACTGACTATAGACTCGATACCTATAAGAAATGTTGTAACATAGTTAATAATAAAGTGAAGGCTGTGAAGAAAAATTATTATATGAATAAATATGCCTCTGCTGTTGGAAACATGAAGAAAATGTGGAAAACTATAAATAAAATGTTAAACAAGAATGTTAATAAAAGTACCCTCCCTACCAAAATAATGTGCAATAATGAAGTAGTTCAATCCCCCAATGATATTTGTAATGCTTTTAATGATTATTTTATTGATATTGGCCCTACTCTTGCATCTCAACTTGTACAACCACATAACTTTGAACAATATCTAGTCAGGAATGACCATACAGCATTTTTTCCACCTGTTGTTGTGAAAGAAATTATAGACATTGTATGTAATTTGAAAAATGGAAAAAGCTGTGGATTTGATGACATACGGGTTGATATTGTTAAAAATATAACTCATATTATCTGTTATCCATTGTGCGACATTTTTAATTTATCCATCTCCACAGGTGTTGTTCCGGACAAGTTAAAGATTACCAGAGTGGTGCCGATATACAAAAGC
>JZLH01S0357897.1:0-17312 GCA_001188425.1 Eucidaris tribuloides
TAACACTTTGTCCTTTAATAGATCCTTTACGGATTCTTTCGGTGGCCTTTTTTGTTTTCTTTATATTAAAATTGACAGACGTTGTTATTAGCTTGAAACTCATTTGTTTTAACCGCCTTGAATTTGAATGAACCCTGGCAGGATGTTTAGATCTGCGGCAAAGACATTAATTAAGTTCAGTACTTTTAAAATAGTTTTCAAGTTTTGACAAAATGTTGTTGATGGCGGTTTACATTACGACATTTAAGATCATCTTCCTTTATCTATTACAGTGGCAACCGAAAGTATCGTCACGTTCCGAACGGCTAAAACGCGATTCCAGAAACGAATTCGTTTCAATAAACGCAACGCACGCATTTACTGCGCTGGCTTTGCGTTTCATCGCGTTTGAACATCGTTTCATGAAATGAAACGCGTTTCAGTAAACGCATTTGGAACGTGACGATACTTTCGGTCGCCACTGTACATCTAAACAATCGAAAATTACCGTATACACAATACACACACAAATAAACCAAAAAGAATACTAATCCACTGGGAAAAGGAAAAGTTTTAACTCATTACAATTTCGATCTAGCGATAGTGAACATTTCACGTTATGACAAGTGTAAGTGATACTGGGTATACAGGTGCAACATCTCTTTCGTAGCCCTCGAGAAACACAAGACATCATTTTTGCCTCAGGCTACTTGTGAAAGACATGCCTCTGTAATTTGAAAATCAGTAGGTAATTTGAAAACTCCGCAAAATACTGTCGTTTAGTCTGCATGTGAGGCCCACTAAACTTAGTTAGACATGTTAATTCAGCATCGTTATTCCCTATTCCCTGTCGGAAAGAACACAATGTCGTCACAGTGTGTTCACACAGTGACCACAGTGTCACTCTGAGAAAATGGGCCAAATCCACAGAGTGGCTAGAAAAACACAGGGTCGTCACAGTGTGACCTCTAAGAGCACACAGTGATCATAGTGTCACACTGTGAAAATGGGCCAAATTCACATAGTGCCACATTGTGTTCACAGTCTTGTCACAATGTAAACACACCCGGTAGGGTTGGTTTCTGAATACAAATCTGCAGGAGATTTGTGCATAACATTGTTAAAGCGTTTTTATGTAGTAAGAATGCATGCGTTATACATTTATAATTTGCATGTATATTTCACATATCATACATCATAAACACACATCTATGGGTTCGAAGGTGGACTAGTAATTTAGGTATAGGCTATACAATAATCGAATTCAAACTGTAACGATTAATCCAATTCCACCAAAACCAAGCTTCTAGCTCCTTGCCAATGGTTCTTACCTGGTGTTTTTTTTATACACTAGTGTATTTTCACAAGTAGGTTTTCTATTATACTAGTATTTTAACAATTTTAGGCATGCGAAAGATATCCGAGAAAGTGTGTGGGGTGAGTTTCAGACAAACAAACAATGCTCATACCATCAGCAAGAGGAACACAAGAAAACGCCACGGCGGTTATAAAGACAAAGACCATAAGATCAAGACGTAGACCAAACCAACGACTGGTGGCGATGTACATGAACCACGCCTCCGTGTGACGGTCCTGGTACTGTGCGAACCGATCCATAAAATCAGGTTCTTTTTGGTAGGCCCGGATCGTCCATAGGCCTTGGAGCGAACTCGTGGTGTGGGAGAAAACAGGGCTACGAGCTGTCAAGTGCAAATGGGAGGCAAATTATTAAAGCCCACGTATAGTTTTTGTAAATGGTAAAAACAATTCTCTGTCTGTTTTAAAATAGACCTATACAGTGTGTATCAAAAAAAAGGAGACACTTAGAAAAAATTATTGCACAAAAATTTCATGATCTTGAGATTATTTTTGATATCAATATTTTACCTAGAACCTATCCTATCTAATGACACTGTTGGTATTGAAAGTATTTTACGCATGAGTGAGCACAACCCACTTTTGTGCAATCGGCCAAAAAATGCATTTGCACACGAAATTGTGTTCTTATAGTCGATGTTTAGTGCCTTGCAGACCAATACTGCATAAGCTCTCAAATGATTTGCACAAGTATTCAATCCTCAGCATGCTCAGAGCAGAGCTGATATCAATTCTGTGACAAGAAAGACAACAAAAAATGAATCTATAATTCAGATACACCTCCCCCCCCCCCCGTCCCCCCAAAAGAAGAAAATGTCATGTTTGCAAGATGAACTGTGAATTGAAAATAAAATTACATTTTCTTCTTTTTTTTGGGGGGGGGTGGCGTGTATCGGAATCATTGCTTCACTTTTGTCTTTCTTGTCACAGAATTGACATTAGCTATTTTCTGAGCATGCTGGGGATTGAATACTTGCAGTTGAGAACTTCTGCAGCATGGTCTACAAATAAGAACACACTTCTGTGCGCAAATGCATTTTTGGCCGATTGCACAAAAGTTAACATTTATTTTTGCAACTTACTGGTTTGGTTTATAACTCACTGGATAATTATGTGCTATTTAGAAATATCTACCCATTAATGGCATGATATGAATGTTTGGAAATATAGGTCTAAATGACTGTTACAATAATATGATCCTTGCTACATTTCAACTGGGAAAACAAAACAAGCTCTTACGACAGAAGATAAAACTGTCACTGTTCTTACAGACAAATTAGTGTTGCCATCCCCTACAATTCCTATCTAATCACGAACAGGATAATACTTAAAGTCAATCTGGTAAATGTTCCATCAGTCTTTCATAAAGTATTTACAATTACCAAAAAATTACCCTCAAAAATAGTTTAGAATAGCAAGGTGTGATATTTAAATTATCAGCATGCAGAATTTACTACATTACCACTGACAAAATGGCAGAGGATGGGGATGTGCGACGTTTTTATTTTTCATCCATTTCTCAAAAAGGCAGGGGTTTCAGAACATGTGATTTTCATGGCATTGATATATTGGTTTATCGAAAATCAAAATGATCAACATCATTAGTATACCAAAGATAAACGCTGTATTAATGTATGTTTCAAGGCAAATAAGATGGGAATTACGTTATGTTCTACCTTGTTTCAGTTTACATTAACATGTCAAAGTAGCCTACTCGAAATGAGACCTAATTTAAAAACAAAACACGGCTATGTCAATTTTGGATCTTGCTACGCCGTGATCAAGAAACAAACCTAAACAAATTACATATTGACAAGTATGAAACATAGTGTATTTCTGTTTAGTTTTCCCATAGACGCGTGCACAAACTTGGACAAAGAAAGTATCATTCTCTCCCAATGTATTTTTTAAAAATGGCGCCGTTTGCATGCAAGCCCTTCAAAGTGTATCTACCTAGGCCATCCAGTCGTTTCACGGCTGTAGTGGTCACGATTGCGAATTTGGTGAGAAAGATCAAGAGAATGAAGAGTGGCACTGCGGCAATGATCGTGTAGAAACTCAGCACACACGTGATCAAGACAGTACCGATGATTTGAAGACCCATCTGGGATTTAGAAACAACATGGATGGATGATGTATCATAAAGAAATTTTATATTATTATTATTATTATTATTATTATTATTATTATTATTATTATTATTATTATTATTATTATTATTATTATTATCATCATCATTATTATTATTATTATTATTATTAAGTACACATATCCATTAAACATTCGTATCTCATATCCCAACCATGACGGAAATTACATTTATATTTTGCTTTGCAAGTTAATTGGTGTTCGAGCAAAAGCGTCCTCTATAGAAACTTTTGTCTTTCATTTTATCAACGAGGTAAATGTTACTATGTAGGCTTGTCAATAAAGCTAGTATTGGAGGTTTTCTTTTGGGCTTCCTGTTAAAACGGGAGCCGGGGCATTCGCCCTCTGAATATACATGTACTGTACTTGAATTGTTCAGAATTCTACAAAAATCTTCAACTTTGGTGAATGAGAGCTTTGCATATACAGTGTAGATTTTGGGTCTAATTTTCGGTAATCTCTGCATCCAGGCTGTGCATATTAGATCATCTACTATACACTCCTGCTCATAACTATGGAGTATTTTGTTGATACTTTAGTTCTTTCTCCTATATCGTCCAAAATTTTCAAGATAAGTGCTTATTTCACAAAAACAATTTTTGGATTTCATGAGATGACTAAATTAAAAACTAAAATACATTTGAGCACAATAACATTTATATATTTATTTTTTTTAAATCCACCAAAAATCATGAAAAAAGTATTAAATTAAAATAGTTTAAAAAAAAACACAAAAAAATGATAAATTTTGATCTAATGTCAATTAAACTAACATCAGAATAGTCTATTACAAGTCTAATAACGCGCGTAACCACCACGTGACTCAACAACAACTCTGAATACCGCCATTTTAAACACAGGTTTTAGCGTCGAGTCGGACGCTACAAAATGCTCAGCATTCCTAAAATACTTATTTTATACTTGTTTCACCAGGGGTGAGCAAATATTAATCGCAGATGTACCGTTCACGGAAATATGGCAACTTCTAATATGTCTCTAAAATATTCCATAATTATGAGCATGAGTGTATGTCTTTTAATTAAATAATAAATCAATTTCATGAAAGCTAATGATAAGATTTAACATAATTATGTTACATATAAACAAAGTCTGGACGAACAATGTTCAGATAATTACAAGATGGGAGATGATTTACCTGCATGAAATCAAAGAACGTATTTGGCAGCTGGTCGTCCATAGTGCCGATGTCCTTTGTAAAACGATTTTGTATTCGACCTGGAGGACAAGCAATGACGATGAATTATATTTTAGAATAAAATATTATTTAAACAAACTCGGTGTCATAAAATTGGTTAAAGACCAGCATCCATGATGATGTAAAGAGAGGTTCATCTTCATGTGAGCATGAACTGTTTTATTTCACTTACTTCTATTTCATTTAACCCCATTCTTTGCAACTTCTAGTCTGATTTTATATTTTCCTTCTTTATCACCAATATGATGTATCTTATATACCTTCTGGATAATTAAACGTTCATTAAATAAGTATGCCCATCGATGCGAATAAATGTATTGTTAAAAATAATTTCATTTCTTTTCGTATTCTCCTTTTTACGCAGAAAATCTTTTATCTCAATGTTTAGCATATCTCTGTAAAAAAAAATGGCCATGACAAGTTTAGTTCACCCACTGCTAAAATAACTGAAGAATAACAATAATCCTCCTGCTTTTCTGGTTAAAAACTACTGTGTTTTTATAATTATGTTGACGAAGTGGAAAAGTATTCATTTGTTTATCTCTCTACATTTATGATTCAAATTGACTTTTGAATGAAATAGAAATGTATTGAGTTGCTAGCCTCTTTGTATTTATGTTCAATGATTGTATTGATTGAAAGCAGGGGCGGCGCCACAGTGGGGGGGGGTAGAGGGGGCGGCTGCCTCAACCCAAAAAACTATTTAAAAATCGAAAAATCATGTTTTTCATGAAATTTTGCCATTTCTGACATTTTCACCACCCATTAGTTTTCGCCCTCCCTATGATTTTACCCTTGCGCCGACCCTGATTGAAAGGCAATAAAAATCACTGAAAAGAAAAACTGGGGAATCCCCACCTGTCGGGGTGGTATCGACGAAGAGGATCGGGGTTCGGATGACGCAGTTGAACATTCGATTGTGAAGGATTCGAGATGCGTTGATCATGACGTTGAATGTGATGAAGGCCCTGAGGATACCAACCAGCATGAGACTGGTGATCAGACCACCGTAAACGCCGGCCGATGCTTCGGTTGTGAGATTGACATTTTGGAAAATCCTATAGCCGGAAGCCTAAACAAAATATGAAGCAAAGGATGAATATTTGTTAATGTATAATTAATTTGGTGAAGTCGCATTGGGAATACCACTTTACAAAACCGGGTGTTTAATCGAGAGCAGACCATGATGATTTTTCGGGTTATGATTCGTAACGTGTAGAAATTTTCTGAAGTGCCTCATTTTACGTCAAAGATTAACTGTTTTTTAGGAATGTATAGCTTTTCTGAAGTCACTTTAGAAAAAATCATGAAATAAAAATCAAATTTATCATAGGAAAAACGCGATTCTCTCAGTTGTTTTAACATGTTAAACATGTATCCTATGTCAGACTGGTGAAATAATAAATAAAACAAACTGGTTACAAACCAAAGCATTACGGGGTTGGCAGGGGCGGCCCTCTCTCTCAACCCCCCCCCTCCCTCAAAATACAAAATACAGAAAATTACGGGGTTTTGCAGCGTAATTCGTGAAATGAGGGGGTAGTTATGCCCCCCCCCCCCCCCGAGTGTTCGGGGGGATTTAACCCTGGCGCTGCCCCTGGTTACAAATATTTACTAATGTATGGTTAATGTATGTTGAGAAGATAATACTGGTAACGTAAAGATGATTACTGTCTGTGACAACTGTATCGCAGTACGAACGAAAGTATGCCATCCCTATTTTGGCATTTAGAAATAACGCTGCGATGCTGAACTATATTCTGTAAAATTGTCGGTATCAGCCAGGTCGTGACGAATTCTCCACGGTCCAATGCAATTGATATCAATCAATTAATCAATTAATCACTCTTTCAATCAATCCATCTATCTATCTATCCAGCTATCTATCTATATATTTATCAATCTGTTGATTCATTCATATGTCTAACTATCTATCAATGAACTCGTTTGTTAAAATATAATTATGGTCAGAGAGAAATTGTAAGGATATGTAACCACTTGACACCAAAAGACAGCTATAGTTAATCAAAAAAAAGTACGTTATCGTAATTGCAAACTCACCGTTGTATTGAGTTGTCTAGCCTCTTCAGTATCCGACCAATAGGCCAGCCAGTAGTCAGAAAGGAGATAAATAATCTGAAAATATGTTAAGACCACTTTAGTAACATGGCTCAGTTCTGGATCCTATACCATTTCTTGTTTGTATTAATCATTAACTGATGTGTTATTCATAATGTTGCCCGAGTGCCAAATTTATGTATAGACAATTAATTCATCCTAGGGTATATATTTCGATAAATAATTATCTCACATTGATTAGCGATGTGATGAAAGTAAAGTTACTATTGATCATGTTAAAACGAAATATGTTTAATGCAAATGAGAACTGAATATACCTTATTAACGTGCAAGGAAGTTTGGATATCTGAGTAATATTTGAATAAATTTTGATGAGCATTTAACATGGAAATATCACATTGATAACGTTTATAACAACAGAAACCAGAAACAATGCTGACATTAATAAATTATGCCAGTTTGTAACAAAATTATGATGATGATGATGATGATGATGATGATGATGATGATGATGATGATGATGATGTTGATGATGATGTACATGTAAAATGCGTTTATTCTACCCCATGGCAGTGTAAACTGTTAAGCCAATTACTACATAACAATGAGATGATTAATTTCTAGTTCACGATTATTGTTAATAATTAGTGTTTCTTGGTTTCTCGTTTGTTCATGTCACGTCTGTAATGTCTAGATTCTGAAATGATGTTTTCTAATGTATTCTTTGTAATGTATCTTTGTGAAACCAGTGTTAATCAAATTACCAATTGGATAATAAATGTCAATATCGAATGACAGTATTTGTGGTGCAAGGCCGTAGGCTGGTTTGGGCATGGGGAGGTGTACATCTCGGGGAGGAGGAACTTAAGTGCCATGGGGTGCACATCTTGGGGAGGTGGAATTAGTGTGGCATGGGGAGGTGCACATCTCGGGGAAGTGGATCTAAAGTGACATGGGGTACACATCTTGGGGAGGTGGAACTAAAGTGGCATGGGGAGGTGCACATCTTGCGAGGTGGAACTAAATTGGCTTGGAGGTGTAAATCTTGGGAGGTGGAACTACATGTATAGTGGCATTGGGTGCATATCTTGGGAAGTGGAATTAATGTGGCATGGGGAGGTGGAACTAAAGTGGCTTAGAGGTGCACATCTTGGGAGGTGGAACTAAAGTGGCTTGGAGGTGCACATCTTGGGAGTGGAACTAAAGTGACTTGGAGAGGAGCACATCTTGGGAGGTAGAACTATAGTGGGTTGGAGGTGCACATCTTGGGAGGTGGAACTAAAGTGGGTTGGAGGTGCACATCTTGGGAGGTGGAACTAAAGTGGCATGGGAAGGTGCACATCTTGGGGAGGTGGAACTAAAGTGGCATGGGGAGGTGCACATTTTGGGACGTGGGACTAAAGTGGGTTGGAGGTGCACATCTTGGGGATGAGTGGAACTAAAGTGACATGGAGAGGTGCACATCTTGGGGAGGTGGAACTAAAGTGGCATGGGGAGGTGCACATCTGGGAGTAGTGGAATTAAAGTGGCATAGGGAGGTGCACATCTTGGGGAGGTGGAACTAATGTTTAGAAAATCAGCTGTTAAATTATAAGCAGAAAAGCGGGTGCAAATTTCGTTTTGCTTGCCAGAGCACACATGCAGAACTCCTCTGCCTCAGCGCGGGGGGGGGGGGGGGGTTACCCAGTGCACCCCCAATATATGTCCTTGTGCCGCGACCGATACTTTTCATTAAGATATTTACCTGGGCACCAATGAGGAATAGAGTCATACAAAAGAGGACAAGCGCACTTCCTCCAGCGCCGAAGTATCTCAAATAAGTGCTGACACCAATTTCTCCTTGTTTAACCGATTCTTCTTCGAAAAGCTTTGACGGGCTTGCTGATGTTTGTTTCTCCTATACAATGGATACAATATTAGAATATTGTGAAGTTTTCTTTCGTTGAGCCTCCAGCTAGGTAGAAAAGAAGACACTATCATTCATTCTTGACCTTTAGACAACGAGTTAAGTTTTGTTCACTCTTCAAAAGTACGGGGTCAGTCTGACTTAAAAAGAGGTCTGTCGGGGTAACACTTGGAAAAGAAACAGGCATCCAAATCAGGGTCAAATTAAAACCCATTTGGAGCCAGTCTGACCCTCTGTTTTTAAGGGTGTAGAATCGTAAACACTATAAGAATTACAATTTTAATTACAATTTTAATAATATATTTTGTCATGAATACATAAAGATATGCAAATGTTTTCTGTCTCGTGACAAGAGAGAAGACTTGGATGGGTCTGTTCATAATAGACGCCTGCAGAGGCGTCGATCCTGAGGGGCGCAGGGGGCAATCGCAGGGGGCAAAAGCACTATAAAACTATTAAACAGGGCATAAAAATTCTTTTAAACATACAAAATTAATAATTTTTCGGCGCGCTTCGCGCGCAAAATTCTGTATTATAAAATTTTTGACTTTTTTTCACTTTTGCCCCCCAATCCAAAACATGGATCTACGCCCCTGGATGAACGCCTGGTAGTAGGTGACTGAATTGTCATTCTTTTCGTTGCCAGTGGGTGGTGTTTCGTTCTGTTTGTTGGTTGAAGGGTGAGTGAGAATGCATTTAATCTACAAATAAATACATTGAGACTCCACCAACTGACAACGAAATAACGAAAAATTACACCACATTTACCTTTCTGGTAGAACTTTTAGTTTAGGAGGGATCTAATGTTATGAATATGCGTGAGGATCTGCACTTGGGGCATGGAGGAATGGCAATTTGATATCCCCACACTTTCATAGTCCTTTTCCAAAACGTAAGCTAAAGATTTATCAACAGATTGATACACTTAAGTTCTGTACTTTTAATGCAGAATGAATTTCATTTACCTGTCCTATGCCTCCTATACTGCGAGATGAGGATACCTTTTTCTTCTGCGACCCAGACGCTAGACGAGCAAGAGTGATACTATTATCTTCCTCGAAGTCGACCTCGTCCTCCTCCTCGTCGTCGTCGTGATGTTGCACCAAAGACGAAAACTCGACTCCCCTTGCGTGAAGCTCATTCAATGTACCCAAGGCCTCCACGCAACCCTACAAAAATGGTAAGTTTTATTCCTCATGTTTGTTGTTTTCAAAGAATATTATACTGTAAATTAATTTGTTCATATATGATATATTATTTCATAAAATGAATTGTTAATACAACAGTGGAAAAACCAAATCAAATCAAATCAAAATTTTACTTATTGCCTACTCGGATGTATTGAGCCTAATCATTGTCTCCATTCTGTGACAAGTTTGGTCCACTTATTGTCAAAAGTTCTTGCAAGGTGGCAAATCCTTTTCCATTTCTTTACTTTAATTTCTTGGATCATATCTGTTTCTCTTATCTGATTTCTGATCCATTTTCTTTTCATTCTTTAACACCTATTTCATCTTTTCCAGCCGTGGTGAGTCCACAATTGGGTAATAATAACTGGTTATATTTCTATTATTACATAAGTATGTCGCAAACATTGTATAGATCTCTAGTCATCCGTTACTAATACTGTGTATGTTGCGAGAAATGTTTCTCAAAGAATCATCCAGTAACATACCTCGTATAGTATCAAACTCAATTTTGACATACTTATATCCAAGACAAGTTGTCATATTCACAACTAATTTGTCTCAGTGACGAAATCAAAATAATCTTTATAGTATTATTGTATCTATTATTAATTTGATTGTTTTTATTTATTTTTTCATCATCATCATTATCCTCCTCATCATCATCATTATCATTATCATCATCATCATTATATCATTATTATTATTATTACACACATTTTATTGTCTCTATTCTTCTTTCTTTCTTTTTATTTTCTGAGGCTGCTAACTCTTGAAGCTAATTGCTTACGCTAGCAGTCTCCTGCACCATAACCCAGTAATCAGCATCATGAATATATAGTTATTTACTTTATTTTTGCTTGTCTGAAGTTTATCTTTCATACTGATTAATGTTGTAAATACACAAGTGCCTCGTCATTTATTTGTATTCTACCTTTAAGTTATCTTTGTTACATGGAAATATGTTCATTTATATTATATATTGTTATATTGTCATTTGTACATTTATGTATTATAATATTATTTGATATGATTTGCAGAAATAAAGTTCAATTCAATTCAATTATTATTACTATTATTATTACTTCTTCTTCTACTACTACTACTACTACTACTACTACTCGCACTACTACTACTCGCACTACTACTACTCGCACTACTAGTACTCGCACTACTACTACTCGCACTACTACTACTCGCACTACTACTACTAGTAGTGATAATAGTAGTAGTAGTAGTAGTTGTAGTAGTAGTATGGTAGTAGTAGTAGTAGTAGTAGCAGCAGAAGTAGTAGTCTTAAATACCTTCTTTAGAACAAGAATCTGGTCAGCCTCGTGAAGGAACTGCAGTTGATGTGTGACCAAAATACGCGGTTTGTCGGCAAGATACTCTTTGATACATCTACAATGAATGAGAACAGATAGAAATTACAGAAAAAAAATATCATCAACGTCGATAGGTGAATAAGGAGAGGGAAAGAAACAGATGGCTAAACAGAGAAGCAAAGTATCAGCGCGAACACGAATTAATATGGTTGAACATACAAATAATGCTTTCATGCACGCTGCTTTAACAGTAGTAGTTCGTCGTGTATCTGGCAAAAGGGCCTTAGCTCCAAAGTCGTAGTACATTGTTAAGAGCCTTTGTATACGCGCACGACGAGGTGTCCAGTACACACAAGTTGATGATCGTATAATTATATACATTATATAAATATTTTAATTAGTGGATACTTTTGTGTGCATAAAACTCAAAGCCACTGGCTAACATTTACCACAGTAAAAAAATGTGAGCTACATAATCCTCCATGCTCCAAGTGTCTTTGATAAGGTCTAAAAATGAAGCCCTGCAAAATGATTATTTAGTGCTTTAAAAAAGTGAAAATCGTAAGTTGACCGGATTCACCTGCCCATTTCCTCCAATAGACTTAACGTGTGTGGATCTAGGCTATTTTTTCCTCGACCCGAGTACTAATTGTTCATTCATTCATATCTTGCCAGTGGGAGCATAAATTTCCAAACTTTTGTATTATATGGTGTTTACTTGTCCATTCAAACACTATTATGTAGCTCAGATAGCAAAGTTTGACATTTTAGCCTATTACTTTAACATTGTGTAAATACACTGGTAACATAAAGAAGAAAATAACATTTAGGAACCTCCAGCATGTAGTTCAAGAGCTGGATATGCAAGTTTGTTGGAATTCTATTCACTAAAAGAATTTTGAAGTGAATTATTGTATTTCCTATACAAGAATTGCTATTCTAGCTATTACATCCTTGTCCTGCATATCACGTAAGAAATGTGCAATTCAAATTATAGCTGATCTCTTATAGTCTCAATTATTTCATAGAGGCATTAGAACTTGTTACATAATATAAAAAAGGGGGATAATAGCTGGTTACACACACCGAGTCCAAAATTAATAAAAAAAAAACATTGACTTAACCATGATTAATTTGCGTACAGTTTGTGGTTTAATCACATGGCCATAACAGCCGGGATAAGTTGTCAATTAAATGAGCACAGGGTACAATAGATAGAAGGCTTACTTATAACACCATTAAGTGAAACGGAAGAAGAAAGAAATCGTTACTTTTCAAAAATATGTCTGCTGACTTCACTATCAACAGCACTTAGGGGGTCGTCAAGGAGATATACATCGGCGTCATAGTAGAGCGCCCTCGCTAGTGTAATTCTCGCCTTCTGTCCACCGCTGAGGGTCACGCCCCTTTCTCCTATTATAGTCATGTCGCCGTCATTCAGCTGGTCAATATCCTGGACAGAATAATTAATCATTTAGTCATTATATTTACATTCTTGCCATAAAATACGATATTTGTAATTGATTTTTAAGCAAAAATGTAATATATATGTATACATTTTTTTCTAAATGTAAACTATAATTATATTTTATGAAAAATGCATAATACGCATACCAATGTTACATTTCAGTTTAATCATTCATATCTATTTTTTTAATTTCAGTTTTATCGAAATGTTCAATATTACTCTTATGTGATGTTATGAAATATTTTTATTTATACACACTTCCAAATATTTCAGTTGTTATAATTTAATTCATATTTACATACTTCCATTTGATTTTTTTCCAAAATGTTCACAACTGTATCCAAATGTTCTTTCACTGAAATTCGTTGCCTTTTTACATTTCTTTGCAAGAGGGCAAAATAATGCCCATTATGCTTCATATTATGATTTGTATGTCAATTGGCTTCCTTTACTAATTTCAATGTATTCATGTCTGTATATATTCATAATATTCTAAATGTGTTTATATATCACTTATTTTCTACTTTGTATGAGAACCCAAACAAATTTTCCATATCTTTATTATAGGACTAAATAAATTGAATTGAATTGAATTGAATTGAATTGAATTGAATTGAATAAAGAGAGGAAAACTATCTTAGGGTGGGTGTGGGTTCTAAATGTATGTGGAAATAATGTCAACACTTGTCTTCCTTGAACTTTACATTCATCAGTGAGTACATTGTTTTACATTCTTTTAGGAAATCAAACCAATTTCTTCTTCACTGATCTCCTTGTTGCTTTTATACGAATATCATGAGACCTAGAAAGTTGTGCAGGTACGAGTTGTTTACAATATTTTCTCTTCTTTATTTAGCTTCGCAAAACTGAACTCTATTTTTTGGTGAGAAGAGGGGAAATAATGGGACTTTGAAAAGCGCCTTTATATTCTGCTTTATTGTATCCCCCGATTTATAGTCTACATAAAGGTATTTAGTTCTTAAACAAGTAAAAAAAAGTTATCATTTTACATTGTACTAAATCTAAATTTAAAGACACTGTATGACATCGTGGAAATCCCATTAAAAGAAAAATTAAACTATTCCATCTGACAGATCTGACAGTGTTGAAATGGACAAAACACTTTAGAACACAAAACTTCAGACAGTTATGCTGTCACTCGTAAAAAAAAAGTACATATAAAAAGCCGACGAAAGTTCTGCACCACAACAATCTATGGGAAAAAACTGGAATGGACGTTTAACGATTTTCAGTTTTTTAAAGCACTTAATGATCGTTTGTAAAATCAATTTTTCGGGGCTTCATTTTAAGACCTTATCAGAGACACCGGTAGCATGGAGAATCATGAAGCTCAGATTTTTTAAAACTAAAAACATTGTTATATTATTTATACAATGCTTTTAACAAGATCCAAGTGAAAGTATTTATGCGAAATATTATATCGATGTTATAACCTGAAGTTTTATCCCTAATTTCAAATCCACAAGTTTGTAAGGCCGCATTCATATATTTAGTTATAATTCATAATGTATATTTTAGTTTAATTTACAATTTGATTAAGTTAATTTAGTTTATGTTCGTTACTTTAGTTATTTACAATGTGTGTAAATTATATTGCAGTTTGTTCTAAATTTGATTTATTATTTCTTTGTATTCTCTATAGCACTTCGAAACTATTACATGTATGAAGCGCTTTACAAATGATAATATTATTACTATTATCATATTGGAGACACTACTAATTGTCCTGATTTGTCATATTTCTGCTTTCTAAGACTTCTCCTCATTTCTTTCTAAAGTTCATCATTATATATTTTTACCTTAGTCAGAGCGCAGACCCTGATGATACTGCGGTACTTTCTTTGAATAAATGGTTTGCCGAACGTGATGTTATCCCGAACGGTACCACCAAACACCCATGGTTGCTGGGAGGCGTAGGCGATACGGCCTCTGGCCCGGATCACACCGCGGAGTGCGGGCAGCTCCTTCAAGATCGCCATGAGCAGGGAGGACTGCGAGAGACAAGTTATTCATTCATGAATCATCAACACATAACATATGGTGATCGTGCTTTTTCTACATTTGCCCCTTCTCTCTGGAATCCTCTACCTGTCCATATACATCCAGCCACTTCCGTGAATTAGTTTAAGACCCTGCTGAAAACTTACCTTTTTAGTAAATAATTCTCTGGAATTTCCCAGTTGTAGGTCAGTCAATGGGGGTGCACACTAACTTTGGTTTTCAGCATTCATTAATTTATACGTCTATTGTTTTAAACTACTAAAGGTTTCTCATATGAGTTTTGTATTTCTATCAAACTTTAATTCCTGGCATTAAATCATAGACAGGAACCAGTGCGCTTAGAAACGCCCGTATTAAGCGCCAAATAAATGTTTTGTATTATTATTAACATTTGTCATTATCTACCTCAGGATTATATAATTTTGTATAAAAATTATTTAAATCAACGCTTTTCAAATTCAATGCATATTACCACTCAGGTAACAAACGCAATAAAAAGAGCAACAACGGGCAATAATATATTGACGACTGGAAATGCAGTATTGTATACTAATTTTGCACGTCCAATATTGTATGTTTTTCAAACAAGAAGGGTTTGTTATTTTACAATAAACTGGGCATCTATATGACATAATTATGACTGCTTGTTCCTCTAACGTTATGTATATATGAATTTTCATCCCATGTTCCTTCATCATCTTACGTAAACATTTATTGTGCCTTTCAGTTTTCTAGTTGCTTGTTGTGTCAAAAAACCTGAGTTTCAATTCTAAAAAAAGACAAAAACTCAAATCATATAAAGTCACTTTTTCACCACTCTTAACTCATTCATGATAAAAGTTATTGATAACATGCATTTTAACCAAACTCCATCAGCCTCTTTGTAATACCGTACAACATGTTGCTATATATTTAAATACATAATGCACATTATCTTTTGTACTTCTATCCCTATTCAATGCAAGCTTCGCTTTTTAATAGGATCTTCACATTTCATGATTTTTCCATTGTCTTTGTAATAAGTATACCTATGAAGTTATACCTTGTATTATGTTCCAACGATATCATTGTATGCTATATTTATGTTTATTGAAATGTGAAAGGATAAAACCAAATCAAACAACTATCGATAGGAATAAGACTGAGAGAAGACGAAAATCTTTTCCTCGTATTCACATACCCAGAGGGAAGAAGTGACGTCATAATGACGTCATTAACAACGGTGATTGTCCCATTACCTTTCCTGCACCCACAGGGCCTATTACCGCTAGGAGTTTTTCTTTCTTCACTTTGAATGTGATGTTATTGAGTTGAGTAGATGATTCATCCTGAAAAAAAAAATGTTTGAATTTAAGCTGTCGTTATGATCACACATTTGTCATCACCTGATTTTCAAGTTGTAAACACTGGAACAATGTACAATAGTATGCGTAATTTTGGTGTTAGCTACATAATGACCCTAGTTAATACCTGAAACAAAAACATAAGTCTAGATCGAGTCGCATGAGAATGTAATATGGAGAGAATCCGAATGAACAGTCACACCAAAAACAACGTTTCGTCGGTGATTTTCACTTGAATACTGTTATAAGCTACTAAAATCCCTGCTTCTGATTGGCTGAGAGTACACTTTTCAGTGAAAGTCACCGACAAAACTCCTCATGAAACGCTTCCCAAGAACACTGGTACCATCATCAGATCATACTTATTATGCTCTTACCAAAAACACAAATTGTAAAGTATTATCATAATATTAAGCGGCTCATCAAACAGCGAGATAAAGCTTATAAACAGAGGCACTCAAACTCTCTTCAATGGTCATCGTTACGAAACTCTGTGCAGAGAGAAATAGAAACTGCTAAGGAAAAATACTACAGACAGTCAGTTCAGGATTTTAAAACATGTCAACCCACTCAATGGCATAAGAATATCAAGAAAATATGTAAACTGAATTCAAACCAATCGCAAATTCCTGGTGCTGAGTCTAATCCCACAGCTACTGCAATATCTATAAATGCCCACTTTGCAGCAATATGTTCTCGACTGCCCCCTCTGAATCATGCATCATTACCTGCATATTTACCTGCAACGACACCTCCTATCATTTATCCTCCTATCATAGAACACCTCAGCATTCAGGCCTTTGTCATAGTAGTGATATTGAGGATTTTTTAAGAGAGGATATGGAAAATGATACTTCAAAATATTGTACTCCAGCTGACTTCAATGAACTTTATAAAAGTAAGAATAATAAATCTTTTTCTAGCTTTCATATAAATTGTAGGAGCTTACCAAAGCACCACACAGATATTTTATCGTTACTGGATTTTCTTGAGTGTTCCTTCAATGTCATTGCCTTGACGGAGACCTGGTTAGATCCAAATAATGTGAATTACTACAGTTTTCATGGATATAATATTGTAAGTAAAGAAAGAACGAGTAAGAAGGGAGGTGGAATAGCTCTTGCCATTAGGAATGATATGAAATACATCTTGCGACCAGATATTAGTGTGTTCAATGACGTATGCGAAATTTTGTTTACTGAAATATTTAAACCCGGTAGAAATATGCTTATTGGTGTATGCTATAGACCACCTGGTCAATA
>JZLH01S0357897.1:31082-41491 GCA_001188425.1 Eucidaris tribuloides
CACACACACACACACACACACACACACACACACACACACACACACACACACACACACACACACACACACACACTTGATACCACAAAAAGTGCATTGTAAGCCTACTTTGTGTAAATATCCCATTAACTCTTAAAAAATGCCGCAAGAAGTGACATTCTTCATTTTAATACTTAATAACCATCGACGCTGAAATAACACTTAACTATATGCTATTTGAGCCGCTCTAAAAAAAGTATTACGGACATGGGGATTCGAACCCATGATCCCCCTGATCACCAGAAAATACTGTGGCCATCGGAACATTCTTGGTGGTCTTGTGGTAATTATATTCAACACTCCGGCAATCAGGATATATTCGGTGGTCTAGTGGTAATGACACAATATGAAGTAATCACGAGGTCATGGTTTCGAATCAAGTTCACCCGAGCTTGTATGTGAAAGTTGTTTTTGTGGTTTTTTCCCCAAAAAGCATTTAGTTGAGTATTTAATCAGTGTCGATAGCTAAAATATTAAACTACTATTCTTTCCCGCCGCACAATATAATTAATTCACATGATATTCTATATACATTATACGGATTTGTCAAAAAAAAAAACGTCTTTCAGATTCCCCCTTCTCACTTCTTTATCACATTGTGCTCGGGACCAAACGGAAAATGACTTATATTTCTAGCGCCATCTTCGGTGACAACGAGGATATTGTGTTCCCGATAGCCTCCTGCACCAGGCAGGTTTTCAGGGATAGTAAGCATGGGCTCCATGGACACAACCATGTTGGGTTGTATGACTGTCTCGATGTCCTCTCTTATTTCTAGGGCTGCAGATTAAAAAGGAAAATGGAAGTGATTTAAAAACAACAAGATCAACTTTATTTTTTATGCGACCAAAAACTTGGGATTACAATGAAAAAGCGAATATCATAAAATACAATGAAACCTGTCTATAGTGAGAGAGACACAAAAAAGTGGCCTTTATAGACAGGATCTTAACACATGATTTGTCTTCATGGGAACAATTTTAGTGGCCACTATAGACAGGGAGACGGCTGTAGAGAGGTGGCCACTAAGACAGGTTTTACTGTACTAATTTTGAGTGCAATATGATTGTCTGAGATTTTTGTGTTATCGTTTATTTGCGGATATATCTGAAAAACTCGATCCACTTTTTAGTCAAGATGATCTGTCTGTCACCATCAGAATAAGTAATCAGTTCCAATAGTTCCAAAAGCACCTACCTCCATAGTTTACCGCTGTTACTCAACAGATGTCATATCTGGTAAACACTCGATCTTTTCTCTTGGTTCCTTTCCTACAGACTTTGGTACGACTTTTATCCTTTGCTATCTTCCACCATCTCAATTTATTCACTTCTTCCCACTAGACATTTTCTCTTCCAGGCTTTCTTCAATGGCCTCTCAAGAAGTACATCGATCTAAGGACATGTTCCATTTCCTCCGACAGGTCTTGATCGAGTGATCAGGTTCATTTCCTCACCACTCTTTTGAAACAACTCCTCGTATTTTAGCCAAGCCCATCTTCCCCATCCGTCTCCAAAGCAACATTTCAAAACTTTCTAACATTTTGACAACTGCTTTATTTAGGGTCTAGGCTTCTGATCCTGTCGTATACCATGCTTTACAGATATGACCCGAGCCCTACACGATCATGGACAACCTCAAAATCTATGATGGCCATGAAGTATACGCTCGATGATAGGTCATATCGATATGAATTTCGTGAACATTGACGACACCCTCCCCAACTCGCCATAATTAGGAATAGGCCAGTGCTCATACCTAGAATTTGAAAGACACCCCTGCCTCGATTAACGAAGTTTTATTTTCTCACCCATTATCTGGGGTATTTTCCTACGTATTTTTCCAAGATATTGGACCATCTCTTTCAGGCATCCAACATGAACCCTTCGAAAGGTACGCCCAGTGTTAGCATTTCTCGGGAAAATTTCACTCTGGAATCCGAGCCGAAATGACGAGAAAGGTCGTACACGCATGCTGCCCACCCGAACCAGGAAGTAGGGGCCCATCATGGTTAGATGTGGATGTGCCATTTTTGCTTGACATCCTTGAACCACCACTTACCTGCTTCTCGACCGTAATAATGACAAAGCACACCGAACGAGTGACCGTAGCCGAAGCTCCGGTACTGGAGAAGGTCGTGTTTGAGGAAGATCTCGTTGAGTTCAGCGGCAATGTCGCAGCATCTCACGCCAGGTTTGATCAGTTCCATGCCACGACGATGGACCTCACAGTTCACTTCCCATAACTCCATGTGTCTGTCAGACGGCACGTGGTCGAAGAAAAGAGTGCGTTCCAGGGCAGTGTAGTACCTGTTGAACCGGAAGTAATTGGTCTTTAGAGAAATTATGTATGAATAAAAAAAAATAAAAAAGGCGATAGCCAAATTGTACCCCCCCCCATTTTCGCGTAGAGACTTGCTAAAAAAATTAACATTGGGCTCAAAAAAGTCATTGACCCCTGTCGGTGACCTTTGACCTTTTGGTGACCTTCAGCTCCCTATGAGACATCTATCACCCAAGTTTAGTCACAATTGGGCGAATGTGAGCACAGGTATGGGTCATATTAGAAATTTGCTCAAAAAAACTTAACATTGGGCTCAAAAAGGTCATTGACCCTGCCGATGACCTTTGGCCTTGTGGTGACCTTCACATATTTCTAAATCTAAAAGTCTGTATGATCAATCTTCCATTCAAGTTTGATTAAAATTGAAGCATTAAGCATTCAAGTTTTTGTAAGCGTAACGGGCGGGCGGACGGACGGACAGACGCCAAAGTGATCCCTTAGTCTCCCTCCACCTCAGTGGGCTCGACTAAATTACTCGGTTGTTATTGCGTGGTGTTTTTGGTTGTAACTTGTAATCCTAGTGGAAAACAAAATTCCATTGTGGAGAATAAACTCTTATAACTCAATTCTTCGTGCTATTATGACTGACAAGGTGTGTGATTTATTTTACAGGATTTGATAGGCTTTCATCAAGCGCCTTCGTGTACCATCTCGTTTCAGGCTTTGTGAGAAATGAGCAATAATCCGATTGCCAATGAAAAACATGTTTCTTCGATGAGATATGATGACCAATTTAGATTATATCAACCTACATCTAAACTTTATTTTGGTGATTAATTTGAGACATCTTATGTGCAAATAACACCAATCAAACTTAGAACACGAATAAAATACGAAAAACCAAAAATAAAAAAATAAAAAAATTACATAATCTTGTCTTACCCGGCAATCATTGGGAACGTGTTCAAACTGAGAATGTCCCCTTTCTGCACTGCTCGCGTAGTAACTGGATTATGGGCACCGTCTGTGTTAATTCCTGCCTGGAACCAAACCCAAGCTATAGTATTGAAGAAAGAGAAAAAAGGAGTCATTAAATGAAATATTTCTTATGTAATAGAAGTACACATAACTTCTATATGTACGATGGGTAAATTCAGTATTAAACAATGCAAAGTAAGGATTACCTTCATATAAGACACTAAAGTACGTACTACAAAAGTTTGTGAAGCATTGGCTTCCATCACTCACTATCTCTTAGTTCAGCCTCTGGAAACGTCTTGGCAATTTCAAGAACCATCGCTTCAGTAGCGTGTAGCGCCACCTTGTGTTCACCTACGCCTTCATGGAGAGCCTCAACCACAGCCGCTCCTCCCACGTCGCAAACCCGCGCTCCTTCCGTGATCAGCTCGATCTCTTCGGCCGATTTGATCAGACGCTTCTCCATGATCGGCGTCCCGACGTCGACGACCTCCTTGCCCCCGACCGCCTTGTCTAGTTTGGCCTTATTGTCGACGGAGATCTCGTCGAACTCGCATCCGATCTTTCCAGACACCCCCTGCAACTCCCTCTGGACAGCGAACCAGAAGTTGTCCTTGTGCCAGTCAGTGTAGATGATGTTGTCCCCCGTACAGGTTCTGCGCCATGGTTGGCCCCCGTCGATGCCCGCCGACACACTGATGACCTTGTCCATGGTTACGACCAAGCCATAGGGACGACCGAACGCGCAGTAGAGGAAATCGGAAAAGTAGTTGATGTTTTGCATCGAGGTGAACAGGACCCCACCGATATCATTCTTCTGCATGTGATCGCGAAGCATGGCTATTCGGTTATCCATTTCTTGCTTCGAGAAGGTTGGGTTTACCTGAAGCAAAATCGAGTTAAAGAATGTAAAATGAAATTATAATATTCTGTTTTTCATTTTGTTGATGTGCTTTTTTCCAACTGATTGATGGTCAGCCACAATCTTGCAGGGTAAAAGTATGTTGCCAAGTTAAACAGCCCACCCTGGGTATTGATAGATACCCTTGCCTCATTACATAAAACTTTTACCAAAGAAACATTCTCGTAGTTCAGTGGAAAGTCCCATAATTTACAAAGTGACTGTTTTGTACAAAAGGACCCACAAATAGTTATTGTCGCCCTACTCTAAAACGAAGACCCGGCTCAGTATTTTACGGTATTATAGTATGTCAAATTCTTATTGTCTTTAAATTTTCATTACATTGTTTCGATATGACACTATTTTATTTGATGATTCTTTACTGCGTATATCAATCAATCAATCTATCTGTCTATCTATCTATCTATCTATCTATCTATCTATCTATCTATCTATCTATCAATCTATCTATCCCATTTCTCTCCACTGTTGGAGGAAGGCCTCCTCATCGATTCTCCAATTCAATCTATCCTGTGAGATTCGTTTTTCATGTTACACTGCCATATTCTCTGATATCATCCATCCACCTCATACTTTTTCTGCCTCTTCTTCTGGCGTTAGCTCAGTTAGCTTTTATGGTTACATCTAAAAAACTAAACCTCCATCCATCCATCCACCTCCTGTTTGCCTGCCTCTTCTTCTGGTGTTAGCTCTGTAAGCTTATATGGTTACATCTAAAAAATATACCTCCATACATACACCTCCTACTTTACCTGCCTCTTCTTCTGGCTTAGCTCTGTTAGCTTTTATGGTTACATCTAAAAAACTATACCTCCATACATCCATCCACCTCCTGCTTTACCTGCCTCTTCTTCTGGTGTAAGCTTATATGGTTACGTCTAAAAACTATACCTTATCTCCATTCGGCATTGTCATCAACCTTGGCATGTATTTGTCGTGAGCTTTTGAAGTCATATTCGATAATCTTCTGATCTGGGGTGTCGAGTTAGCGCCGCCATCTTGCTGGGACATCTGTCGACTCATCCAACCGGATGCCACCCGCACTGTAGGCACGGAGGAATCGGTAATCTCCCTACCGATTCCCGGCACTCCTCGTAGCCCCTTCAACAGGCGGCTGGCTGACCCTCGAAGCATCTTGAAAAATGTTCAGTTCACCCTTTCTGTTAGGATTAACAATTATGATAGAATCCAATTACATAAAGCTTTATGATAACCCCAAAGAACAGAATATCTACACACATCATTGCACTCCTAAAAACAAGAGAGTGATATGTAATATGTTGATATTTTCGGTATTGTGACCAGTATGAAAAGCATACATTGAAACAACTGGGAGACCACACTGCGAACTAAAGAGTATCCAAAGGCCTTTCGGATTTACTAACCAAAGCTTTTCAGCAGTCGTTGAGTGTACGACTATATGTCTTTGACACTGGTTCCAACAGCAGTTGGAATGATATACACATTATTGACTTGGCATCTTACTTTCGGCCAAAAAATTTGAAAGAAGCAATGTGGATTAATACAAGTAATCCTGTACTGAATATGGATTTTGGATGCAAATGACTCCCTCAGCAGCGTTTGCTTTCCAGGAGGCCGTACTGCCTGCCATCACAGGACTGGAACCTCTGTAGGTTCGAGGATGCTGTAAACTTCAGCAGCATTTCTTTTTTACCTGCACATTTCTGTATTTTGGGGTGAACATTTTTTTATTATTATTTCCTACCTTCACTTCGTTTTCACATTACATCCCATCCCAAATCAGCTTAAAGAAGAGAGGGGTTCAATGTTATACACTAACTTGATGTTAAAGATTATACTCGGGGTGTTAATGGTTTTACTCTTTGTGTTGAAGGTTTTACCCTTGGTGTTAAAGGTTATACACTGGTGTTTAAAGATTATACTCGTGTTTGCAGTAATTATTTCGGTGTTCAAAATGATATGCATAGTGTTGAAATTCAACACCAGCTGTACATTGAGCAACACCAGGGTGTAAGAGTTAATGCCTCGGTGCTATAGTAGTGTAATGGTGCCTAATGTCTTATGTAGTATATAGACCTAGTCATCTGTGGACACTCGTCTATTGGAAACGCATAAATACAACTATTTGTACGTTTCGGTTGGATTTCCTCTGAACAGCTCTAAGTAGGCCTACCACTCGGGGGGGGGGGGGCAGTGTCATTACAAGGTGTACACCATGCGCGTGTATGGACTTTCAAAATGGACCCTAAACAAGTAATTATCTGTCGATCTCAGAATACCCTAGACAAGTATTCAAGTCTGAAAAGATACCCTTTTAAAGTTAAATTCTGTTAAAAGTAATATCTTTTTTTTCGCTGATATTTGGCGATTTTGATACCCTTTTCAATGTACGCGGAGTACATCGCCGGACCGTGATAAAAACAACACTTTTTACTAGTTTTTTTCACACGCGCATGGTTGTACACTTTGTAATGACAATGCACCCCCCCCCCCCCGGGCTACATTGCAGTTTGTGGTCGTGTACAGTAAATTTTACAGCTAATTAGAGGTACACTGAAAATATACGTATTTGTACATGAAATATATTTCTTTGGAATAACCGTTTCAGTTTTACTTTCAATTTCCATATTTATGTATGTATGTATGTATGTATGTATGTATGTATGTATGTATGTATGTATGTATGTATGTATGTATTTATTTATTTATTTATTTATTACCAGTTTTGACAGGGTGACGTGTTCAGTTTTCAAACTGCTTTAGTCGAGGGCCTTGTAAGTTAAAAAGTACAATATGAATACAATACTCAACTAAATAAATTGAAATACACAAAGAATTAAACCTCTCACCATGCTCACAGACCTTCTCAATTGATAAATTCTACGTTATGCTTAACATGCTTAACTGAATATGCATTTTGTGTACAACTAATCAGGTATACACACATAATAAAATATGTATGCATATAATTATGCACACATGGTTTAAGTTAGTGGCGTCTTATACATAAGTTCAAGATGGCGTCTAGTTTAGAGAACGTGCTATAAAAATACAGAGGACCTGTTACTCTACAGAGGGTTGACTGAACTTGTCACTGTCTGTGCATGGACCCTCATGTTGTGTGGGTTTCGATCAGTAAACATATTGATGGGGCTAGATAAGAGGTTACAAAGGTTGCACACGTATAGTATTATGCGTCTCCTGTCACCTTTAACCTCATAAGCATACTATACATGGGCGCAAATCCACGCAAGAATGCTTTTCATGTGGGGGGGACACCTATTGTTGTGTCCCCCCCACATGAATAGCATTCCTGCGTGGATTTGCGCCCCTGATACTATACTCCACTTATCGTAATTTCTATGTACACAGCCCACTGGAAATGCTTCTAGCTTTGACACGTGGATCAAGCGATTTTCTTGGTGGTTCTCAACTTGAAAATATCTATGGCAAAGCCAATCTACATCCATAGATACTATCTGTATTTTAAACAACAATATGTACTGATGGTGGACCATGTGCATAAAATCATATAACTATAATCAGATAATGGAGTAGCTTTGTAGCTCCGTTAAGTATGGCAAAACAGGCTTTCAACCAGGAGCGGCGCCAGGTTTACACCTTCGGGGGTCGAGAATTTTTTTCCGCCACCCCCCCCCCCCAAAAAAAAACAACCAAAGTTGGGGGGGGGGGGTCCGACGACGAAGACGAACAAAATTTAGCCGCCCCCCCCCCAAAAAAAAAAGTAACTAAATTTTCTGTTCATGGCTAAACAATAAAAAAAAACCTTGGGGATTTTTGAAAAACAATAAAGCCCCCTAATTTTCATTACTTTCAAAACAACAATAGAGGCGACCCCCTCCCCCAACCCCCGTTGCGCCGTTCCTGCTTTCAACACATAACGTGGTCTTATAATCTGCTATACTAAAAATACAGGACAGTGTGGATTTGGGTTCTTTATGGTTCAGAATCTAGACGCAGAAGACAGCTGATGTCAACAGACTACAGTCATGTGGGGTCGGAGAAGGGTGGGGAGGACAAGATGGATGCGGGGTTAAATAGTTACTAGTTAGTAACAAGGTGTTATTGAAAACATCGGATAGGAAACGAACATCTTCAAGATCTGCAAAGAATTAAGGGAAAGGAAATTGATCAGACATTATTCCTAGAAACATGATGCCGAACTTCTGAAAGGTTGGTATCATTAAAGGAAGGTTGGAAGGGGAAAGGCGGGGAGAGATCGAGGCAAAATATAAACAATAATATCAAAGGGAGGGGGTCATACAAACACTAGAAAGACTAAAGGAAAGAGCGAAGGCAAATAGGATGAAGTGATTTTCAGATAGGAAACCTACCAGCTACTTACTGCATCAGTACAGTAGATACAGACTGATAGATAGATAGATAGATAGATAGATAGATAGATAGATAGACAGATAGATAGATAGATAGATAGATAGATAGATAGACAGATAGATAGATAGATAGATAGATAGATAGATAGATAGATAGACAGATAGATAGATAGAAAGATAGATAGATAGATAGATAGATAGATAGATAGATAGATAGATAGATAGATAGATAGATAGATAGATAGATAGATGGGTAGCCAGAACCGTCAAATAGTCTGCTCTACTGGCGGGCCCTGCATATCATAAATGTATGTATGTATGTATGTATGTATGTATGTATGTATGTATGTATGTATGTATGTATGTATGTATGTATGTATGTATGTATGTATGTATGTATGTATTTATTTATTTATTTATTTATTTATCTAGTTAGTTATTTATTTATTCATTTATTTATTTCTTCTTTATACAGGGTAGTCCCCTCGGTTAAAAAACTGCTTTCCCGGGAAGCTGTTATTATTAAATGTTATTATTATTACCCTTCTCTCTTTCATAAAATGCCGAGTACCTGGCTAGAAAGCAGAAGGTACTACCATTCTTAAAAAGTCTTTGGCATGACCCGGCCGGTGCTCGAACCGGCGACATTCTGGACGTGAGACGGACGCTCAAACCACTAGGCCATCACGCCGATAGATAAATACTGAAGTAACACCTAAATAATAGTGGGATAAGAAAATTACCAGGGTTGTAATAACCGGCGTGGTCGAGAATGCCCACTGAAAAATTGTTCAATTCGATGACCATGGCGCACCTGATGAACGAGGTATTTAGTCGGTGCCGAGAACCAATCGTCAGTTTTTGAAGGTGATGATGCAAATTATCTGAGGTTAGGAGGGGAAACACCCGCCCTACGGACCCTCCCTCGCGTTGTTTATGTGCATTTGCAAGCCGTTTTTACCCATTTAACAGGAGTACCCTATGACATGGGGAAAACTTCAATGAGAAACAAGAAATGTTTTGCTAAATTTTACCCATTTAACAGGAGTACCCCTTTAAATGTTACCCCATTATCTAGAGACCACTGTACTTGGTAATTTACTGCAATGTAATATGATCTTAAACAGGTATTTATGAAGATGCCATTCTTTCAATGTGGAGAGACACACCTCCATTTTAGACACACACTCATTTTCTGTTTGTTTTTTCGAAGTCATGACATACGGTCGATAGGACAATGCAAATTGATAAAATTCGCCAGATTCCGTGTCTTCCTGTACATTGGTGTCACTTCGGAGTATTTTATTAACAAATTGTTGAGAAAAATTCTGGCTACACCACCGCCTGTGAAAAGAGAATAAGCTCTCACAACGTCCACTCTCTTATTTCGGTATATTGTCTTATTCTTGTGAAAACTATAAAACAATTTTACTCACCCCAGTTCCGAATTGAATAGATCCTGTACCACCGGTCAGTAACAAACTAGTCATGCACGAAACAGTCGGGTAACAATGCGTGCACAGGTATAAAAGACCGGCGTTGGGTTTTTTAAACTCTGAACCCATACAAACCACTAAGCAAGTTCATTTGTTCGTTTGCGAGGTGAACGGTTAAGTACATCTGATGATTTTTTTTTTTTATCTTTGTAGGCCCCTGGGAGTTAAGGGTGCTGGATTGTTTTGAAAGGAGCAAGCATGGCACCTCTGTATTTTCTTTCAAAGAACTATATCACCCCTAATCATTGTACTCCATAAAATTTTTACAAGCACTATTTTGGACGTTGACTTGTACTTCCAATATGTTAAGGAAATGCTGCTTTTTCATCTTTCAAATTACCAGTTTAGTCCATCACA
>JZLH01S0357908.1:4215-14555 GCA_001188425.1 Eucidaris tribuloides
AGATACATGAAGCACAATCTAGTATAAGCATGATAAGCCCACATGGATGAAAATGAGAAGTAAATTTATTCTTAATTCGCTACCAACACGCAACACGTTCGCAGAGAAAGGGCCTCACTTACGGTCGATCAATGGAAATGTAATGGTGACTTACTGCTTCCGTCCTGTTGACGAATAAAACGTTCGCATTGCAACTTCAGAGCGTACGCGCTGGGCATGGCTTGTATGCTTGGCATACGTCGATAAATTTTATGCATGCTTAAAATTTTTCAGCGTACGGAACGAACAACAACGTATGATTGCGTATTAAAACGACTCAAAAACGACGTCAAAACGATTCCCGAACGAACGTTAGCGTATGCCAACGAATGTCAAAAAGTTTCATACGCAATGGATACGCAATGCGAATTCGTCATAGTGTGACGGCGCCTTAGTATGTATGATTTTTTTAGTACAAAATGCAAAAAATGACTTTGCGTTTGAAAATGATCCTGATTTAATACAAGAACTAAATAAGTGATGTTACTGAAGTATTTGACAGTTGCTTCCTATTAAAATCAACAAGCATAACAAACTGTGTGAGAAAAACAATAAACTTTATACATTTTTTAGAAACTCAACTTGATTACAGAAACTCTGCATATGAAGTTAAAAAAATGGATATGTGAATCCGTCCGGGTCTGCCAAAATCAAATATTTTCAAATGAATTTAATAACGTCAAAAATAATACGAATCAAACGTGGAAATTAATTTAAAAAAATCTGACAATAATAATCATTGTAATTTTAAGGAACATATGTATTTCAATGTTGATAAATCATTTGTCAAAAAGCAAAAGGAGTTAGAATATCATTTGGCGAAGAAAAAGAACAAGCTTTCTCTACATCTTAAAAAAATGGAGATTTGAGTTTTGATAAATGCGAGTGCTTTTTATTATTTTTTTCTTGGAATCCCCACTGATAATGTAATCATTATAGTTACGCGTATGTCAGTGCAGTTTATCGTTGGAGCCACAAGTTCATTCTGATTAAAGAATTTTTCTTGTTATTTTCTATTTTGAATTCAATATGGTACAGAGCCACTGAGATATTTATTGGTAACAGTACACATTTTGATGATATATGCATAAGCCTATGGTGTATTAAATTCAATTGTTTTCGCATACATTATTTTAATTGTTTCTCGCCCAGGGAGAGATCACCGAGGTCAGGAGTGTGTGGTGATGTGAGAAGGGTTTTGCTTTGTTATTGTATTTTTTTCTGGTAAATGTTTTGAAGGTGGTGGATTGAGCGTCCGGTATGAACAAGCAAACCATTGTGATATAATGTTTGGAGTTATAGTGTGCCCTGATTTTGGTGGCCTTCGCCGGGGAAGAATTTTCTCTGCCCCTTTTACACAATTTGTTAACGTACTCGGTGGCTTTGG
Source organism: Eucidaris tribuloides (assembly GCA_001188425.1). Taxonomy (NCBI): domain Eukaryota; kingdom Metazoa; phylum Echinodermata; class Echinoidea; order Cidaroida; family Cidaridae; genus Eucidaris; species Eucidaris tribuloides. The sequence continues at coordinate 5,642 of JZLH01S0357908.1, forward strand.
ACCTTTTTAAAATTTTGTAACATGTATTTCAATGTAATATAAACTTGTTGTCATCCCCTTTTTTCTTTTTCCCCATTTTATTTTTCCAATCATTGTTGATTACTTGTATATATTTTGATTGCATATAATTCAATAAAACATACAATTATATAAAAAAATAATAGGGTAACTAAGGAAATGTAGGCTAATATTCTTACTCCCGTGTTTCTCAAAAATATTTGAAAAGTGTATGAATAATAGATCAATAAAAGTCTTAGATAAGTATGATATTTTGTTTGACGAACAATTGAATATGTGAATATAAAAACGACAAAAGTCCATTTTTTGGCAAAATTGAGTTAAACATGAAAAATTGTTGGTTATACATGGGCTCATCTTGTTTATAAATGATAAATTTTAATTCACCCCGGAAGTGCCAAAAAAGGAGTGAAATCTAGTATATGCAGGGTCATTCTTACATTCATATTATAGCGCCCTCTCTCTTTTCAGAAGACATTTACTATAGTAACTTACTATGTATACGATTCAAAGACTGACCCAAGTCTATATGATTCAAAAAATGACCCAAGTCCATCAAATAAAAGGGATCCCCCCCCAAAAAAATCACGTGAAGGTAAATTATGATAAAAAATATACAATTAAACTTGTATTTACGATGTTGTCTTAATTATAATATATTCATAGTCAAATATAATGTTATTTCCGAAGTCTCGTCGAGACTACCGTGAGACCCCGCTCATGCATCGCATGTGCAGTCAATACGTTCGTCGCATGGCGTCGAGCTCATTACGAAAATTTTTTCGCAATCTTCGCAGTCAAATCGACAATAAATTTGCGTAAGTTACGGCGTCGATTTTCAAAATTAGCAAAGTTTTTTCGTCCTGTACATTTGTAGCATAACTTCATGAGTCGAAAATCGACAAGAAGGAACGGAAGAAAACTAGCAAAAAGACGTTGCGGAGGTTGCCAAATCTAGCACAAACCAATCGCAGTCACACATACGGCGGGCCCGGCACTCAGGCGGAGGCGGAGACGTAAGCAATCACGGAAGACAAAGTCACGATCCGTGAAGAACCCGGTAGCATCCCAAAGGGAAAAACGCGAATGAAGCAAAGTTTACGCCAATACGGGCGGAAAGAGAGAAAACAGTGGAACCACAGGCGGTGGATTGCTCAAACTGTGGACACAGATCGGCGGCGTACCAGATGGAAGCCATGCTGCGAAGCATTGTGGCAACTCAAACACGGCACAACGAAATCGCAACGCACTATCTCGCGGCAGCGCGGAAGACTTCGACCGCACATCAGGCGCAATGAATCGCGCCCACCATGCCCACAGGGTGATGATATGAGACTATGGTGGCCGGAGAAGCACACATCGTACCTCTAAGAGTAGCGAAGAGGCATGAAATGGACGTTGAATTCAGACTGTACAACAACTCAATAGTCTAATGTAGCTATGCCAGTAATACGTGACTAGTGGAACTGCTTGAAAACCCACAAATGGCAGCAAGTTTGCCATCCCCGGGTAGGGCAACCATTGATAATTCCCTTGTCAAGCACGCCTCACATATCTGGCAACACAGCCGTTGATGGAAGAACATGCAAAAACTTTTAGACATAGTTCAGTGCCCGATCAAATCTGCCGGCGTTAGATTAGCGTCAAAGTCAATACCGACGATTGGAGAACATTAAACAGCAGACAAGGCAGCGAGACCTTAACTACTCAGCGAAGACAGAAAACCCTAGTGAAGGAATTACAGCGTTTGCCCGATCATGGATGGGCACATACGTGACCGACACACAACAAGACGCTTTTGAGGTATGTTTTGCAATGTAAATTCGAGTTAACTGCTTGAGGAAGGAGAGCAGCTAGCCGGACATAAACCCACGTTATTCACAATCTGTGCCAGCAACCTACAGTTGGTTCATCAAAGAATCTGTTTGGGATGACCTTGTTAATGCAGGTCAAAGATCTGCAAGAAGAGCAGAAAGCAGCGGCACGGGGTGTCAGAGTGCCAAAAAATGCCATCGTGATAAATCAGTACAGACCTTACCCAACACACGCGTCAACAGGGGCGCTAACATGTGAGCAGGATGAAGCGTGCACAACAGAGGCCTTTTTAGCCAGCGACCGCAAGTGGAAGGCAGCGCGTCCACCCCCCCACAGCGCACTACACCCTGCAACCAACACAAAAGCCACAGCCGATGGGCAAATACAGGAAAAGAACCCCCACAAACGAAAGTAACATCAGACGCCAACATAAGGTGGTGCAACATACAGTTTGTCCGTTGATACATGTTCTGGTATAAAATGACAAGGTTGGCAGGTCGATTGAGACTATTTAAAGCAAATTAAGGAAATTACATCAGATCCATTCATAATCGGAAGCTATAGATGGCTACAAATTGCGAATCCAAGCCAGAATTTTCCTCCCAAACAAACAAAAACACAGTTTTCCCATAAAACGAATCCACGCTGAAAACTGAGAACATCAGAATGAAATTGAATCACTCTTGAGAAAAGGAGTGAATAAGAAAACAACTCTATAACAGACCTGCAGTTTAGTATCTAAATATATTCACGACCGCCCAGAATCTGGGGTTGTCCGAATCAATTCTGAACTTGTCAGATGATTTGAATGAAAATCTACAGTACAATCATTCAAAATGATAATTTTCAGCGGCAACTACTTATAACACCTGGCTGTTACATGGCCTCAATTGACCCTGCGTGATGCATTACTATTCATACCCATACATGTAAATATCGCGCAATTTCTAAAATTTAAGTGGAAGGTGAACTATGGCAATTTAAAGTATTGGCCCAAATGGGCACTTAGCCCAGCACCCCGGTGTTCACAAAGTTATCGAAAACCGGTATTTGCCACTTGAGAACACAAGGCCTATTTGTAACTTGGCTCTTATGAGATGATCTATTGATGCATTGACGCACATTAAGATGAAGCCGTTGAAAGGCATGCAGTCCACCAAAATTGCCCTGGACAAAGTGGAGATTTTAATCCATCCACAAAGTCAGTACTACAGTCCCACTACAGAAATAATGTACTTGTTTCCATAATTAATTCCGTTGAACATGACAGTAACATGGTAACGGCTACCTACAAGCACAAATGAGGATTATTTGGCAACCTGCACACAGTTGCAATACACAAAAGCCATACATATCAGCAAGTGCAAAAAGTAATAGGAAAGCTCATTGCAACATCCAGCAGTTGAACAGGCCCATTGCATTACCGAAAATTGAGACTTGTAAGATAAGCCTCTCAAACAGAACAAAGGTCACTTGATAGACCATGTCATTGACATATGATGCAATGTGGAACTGGGGAGGTGGAGGTCAAACCTAATGTCAGCAAAGTATCGTTTGACAAAACCTAAAATACATTAGATGAGAACTGATCCAAGTGGAAAGGATGGGGAGCTACAGATCCTCACCGAAATGCAGGTGGCAGATGGAGTGAAGATGAATTGAAAAGGTGCAGAATTGGCATAATTATCTAGACTCCTTGCTGCCAGCCTTGGATTAAAGGCACTTTGGCAGATCAGACAAATGTACATGTTTTGTCCTGAATGGACAACACCACCGGGACAACTTACATAAACCATCGTGGGGACAAAGTCACCATCATGCTCAATATGATTGCTAAGTCTATTTGGACTGGTGCAACCACGAAATATTTGGCTTACAGCTGCTCACCTACCAGTGTTAAAAACACTGTAGCAGATACATTGTCACGTACATTTAATGACAAAATTGAATGGATGCTGAATAAAGCCGACTTCAATACTATAACAGACAAATTTGGCAAGCCAGAGATTGACTTGTTTGCATCACGTCTCAATTATCAAGTACAAGATATATATCGTGAAACCAAGACCAAATGCATATAGAAACAGATGCATTCACAATGGATTGGGGAAATGGAAGTTTTATGCATTTCCACCTTTCTGCCTAGTAGCAAATGTATCAGAAAACAAAAATAATTCAAGACAAGGCTAAGCATTATGGTGGTACCACACTGGCCAACACAATCATGGTTCCAACACTGCTACACAAAATTATGATTGGCCAGCCATTATACTTAGTAGACACGATAAGTTACCTGGTGCAGCCAGTTTTCTCAGTCACCACACCCCTACAATCGCTATTGTACCTTATATCTTGCAGAGTCAGGCGAGACCTTTCGAGATGAAAGCGCTGGCAAGGCAAACCGTGGACATTATGGCAGCACAGCAGGAGGACTGGCACAAAAAGGCAGTATATAACCTACATAAATCAGTGGAAAAGATATTGTGAAGACAAACATTCTAAACTATCTGCAGGTAGAAGTGACTCAGTGTTAGAGTCATGACAAAATTGTTTCATGAAAGAAAAACTTAGTTATAGCGCCCTCAACACGATAGGAGCGCCTTGGCTACTTTTTGGTAATCGGAGATGGAACACATTACGACAGGAACGCACCCTCTCATAGTAAGTTTATGCGAGGGTATTCAATTTGAGACCTCCCATGCTAGATATTAAGAAATCTGGGATGTAAAATTGTTTATTAATTATCTGCTAATCTTTCTCACAGCGAGATCGCTAGACCTTCAGACATTAGCACAAAAATTAGTGACACTTCTGCACTTGTTTCAGCGCAGAGAGGCAATCGTTGCATCTTCTTCATTTGGATAACCTGCAGTTTAATTCGGATGGAGCTGTGTTTATATGATCAACTGTTGAAACACACAGACGCGGGGAACACAAGCAATAAGTGGGAATTGCGAGCCTATCCCCCGGATCGCAGACTTTGCTGTGGAACATATTTACGACGGTATATAAGGCTACACAGGAATTGCGAGGTGATGAAAAGTATTTGGTTCATGCACAACAAAAAACCTTTTAAAAGAGATGTCAGTACAGAACTATATCACGGGGATAAAGCTACGCTTATGGCAGCAGGACTGGATGCTAGCGTATTTAAGAGCACTCTCTACTCGTGCAGCAGCAACTTCAGCAGCGAACAGAATGAATGCTGCCATATGGATGTGTTACAAGCTGCTGGTGTCTAATGAATGTACATTTAGAAGTTCTATAACAAAACACTTTCAGACACTGACGGTTCGCCAATGCAGTGTTGAGTGGCAACACGCATTGATACAACAAAATAATTGAAAAACTTATGGCACACTGACTGATAAAGTGCTATCCAGATCAGTGACATTGGCAGTGGCCAATACGTAACAGTGCAACATTTAAGAGTACTGAGACCTTGATCTTCTCTACAGGTAAAAACAAACATGTTTGGTATGAAGTATGAAGTTGCAAAATTGAACCAGGTAGAAGGCCTGTTTCACATTAATACAGTGTGTGATATTATGCACCTAATATTAGGTAGACAGTTAACTGCCATACCTAATTTGTCTGTATTGTGACCACATAGCGCTTTAAAATCTTCAGCGTAGTCTCGAAACGAGACTTCGAAATAAAATAGAAAGATTATTGAAAACTTACCGTTTGAAAATTGATCTTTATTTTATGAGAAGTGGGAGTGGAGATGTACGTGCCCTCCCACTCCACCCAAAATCTCAGAAACGGTAGTTCCAGCTCATTAATCTTTCTTATTTATCGTTGCAATTCTTCAGCTGTGTCAGCATACAGCTGCTTTGAATATATTGACTGCACATGGCGCATGCACTGAGCGGCGGTTCTTCACGTAATCTCTCACTCCCACTTCTCATAAAATAAAGATCAATTTTCAAACGACGTAAGTTTTCAAATTAATCTTTGCTATTTCTGAGAGGTTGTGGTGCGGTGTGGGGGGGTTCTTTGGTGGGGGGTGGGGTGTAGGGGGTGGGTTCGGTATGAAGGAAATGATGGGGTTAAAAATATTAGTTTATCTTAACTTTAGATTTACTCAAAATGACCTCCCATGGACTTGGGTCGTTCTTATATTCATATATTCATTTGGTTTCAGAGAAAGTTATTCTACATCACTAGCGTAAACTGATTTTCTTCGTAACATAAATGAGGCAATAGAACAAAACAAAACAGCATTGGATGTATCTTTAGATCTTAAAAAGGCGTTCAGTTGCATTGATCACAATATACTTTTACATAAGCTGTCATTTTATGGATTCAGAGTCATACCACTTAAATCATTCCGTTGCTACATACAGTAACTAATTGTAAATAATTCACAGTTTTAATTCTTTTTAGTCCCAAATGCAGTATTTACCTTGTGGTGTACCTGAAAGGTCAATATTGGGCCCCATCCGTTTTCTAATTTAAATAAATGATTTACATTCATTCTCAAATTTACTACAATTTATCTTATTTGCGGACAACAACATATTTTTTTTTTCAAACATAGATGTGTAGAATATTTATAATAAACAATGAACACAGAATGATGCAATGTTAATGACTGGTTTATATCCAATAAATTAATTTTGAATGTACAAAATACATGAAACAAAATATATGAAATAGAAAAGTCATGTAAATAAAATATCGAATCAAATTTCTAGAAACAAAAAAAAAAATGTTAAAAAGTGGAAGACGATGTAAGTCACTAAAGCAGGGAAAACAAGATACCACAATTCACTTATCCTACAGCCACTTAGTCTTCGAAATGAATATAGCTCAAAGGCAGGACATCTCTTTTGCATGCCTAATAATTAACATTGTGTAAATACAATGGCATCTAGAAGAAAATTCCATCTGGGAACCTTTAGCAAAATATAGGAGCTAGAAACTAAGTTTTAGTGGAATTATAGTGACCGTTACACTCTGATTTGAATTTGTTTCTCGCGAGAGAAAAATTCCTACCATAGAACGTACAATAAACAGCTATTATTTTTCTTTCGCATTTGTTAAATTCTAGGTAATTACTGACCCCGAGATTTCACAGACATGGCCTAAGGGCATGGGTTATCTTTTCCTGGTCTGTGGGCATGTTTGCAAATGAGATCCACTGCCTTTAAACGTAAATGTATAATGTGCAACATAAATATCAATAATGAACATAAATATATTAAGCCTTACATTGTTTATATTCTGTCAAATTTGTAATAGTTTTGCCTGTCAGTTTACCAATTACTTTCTACATTCACACCGATTAATACTGACAATACTACTGTATTAGTGTTCTTCCCCCTAGTACTGCTACTACTGCCTCACAAGTTTTAATTTCTTCTTGATGCGCATTGCCATATTGACGAAAATGCCAACCCATCCAATAAACCACAATTTTCAACATAATACCACCAACATGATAAGTTAATATAATCACTCTAACGGTATGTTTTGTGAATTGACTTTTTAATGTTACATTTACATTGAATTCGTATATTCACGACTGCATATTTGTATACTATCGCTTACTTTATTATATTGAATTTTTCCTATACGTAAAACAAAATACATATCCTCGAGGGAAAATAAATTATGTGAATTTGAATTTACAAATTATGAAGTCGTGAGTGGCGCCCTCATCTGTCATGGTATTAATTTCCATTTATCAAACTAAAACGCAAAATGGTGCATTGAACCAAGAGGATGCGGAAGACCAGTTCAGAGACGAAGAAGTTATGAAGAAGAGGGATGCATTATCTAGGTGACATCAGGATCTTAGAAGCCTGGGCTCATTTTTTGCATGACGATTGGTTGTAGCTACCCTGGAAATAATGAGGTGGTCAAAATTCTTATTAGAAATTAAGTCAGTACATAATACCCCTGCTGGAAAGAACACAGTGTCCCACAGTGAGTTCAGAGTGTGTTCACATAGTCAGCTATGTGAAAACGCCCGAATTTAACAGTATGAAAATGATTTCACACTGTGGTGAGGTTTGTCACAGAAGTCACACAGTGATGTTCTGTTCCACAGTATACAAATATTGACTGCTATGAGGGGCATGGTTAAATTTATAGGCCCAAGGTGATGTCAAAACCATGAATTATGCCCAAAGCGAAGCTGAGGGCATAGTCGTGGTTTTGACATCACCGAGGGCCTATAATTTTAACCGTGCCCCGAATATTAAGCAGTCAGTATTTTGTTTTATATGCCGAATATATAGATGCTTCTCATCTGATTGGTTGAAAGATTTTCTGAACTGACAAGGCCTACAAACTATTTACAGCATGCCATAGGCCTGGATTTTGAAATGAACCATAACAAAATTGTAATATCAACTTACCAAAATCATGTCAACATGCGCGACCCGACAGACAGTCTCTTTTACAACACGCTGTAATCAACGCCCATTGTACAGGGGGCGCGCGCACACGAGCGATCTATGAACACAGTGTTGAGGCTGTCTTATTTTCCGGGCACAGTCGATTGCCATGCCCCGGGCGCGTTATTTTTTTGACCGGTACATATTTGGGTCAGGAGTCTCGAAGATAGACTACAATTTTCGTGACGTTTTGTGACGTAATGTTATCAATACGCTCGGTAACGCGGTCCCCCGAACCACGGGGAAATCAATTGTTTTAGTTCTGCCGCAAGAGATTTCAAATAGCATTAGGTTTGCATAGGTAAACCGACTGAAATCGAGCTCCGTCCGCGTAGAAATTAACACACAAAATTACGAAGAATCTGACAAAATTTAACAAAATTTTAGGGAATAAAGGTCTATCCTGAAAAGGACTGGACCTCTAGAGTACTCACGGTTACGACTGTATCGTCAGTCACGGGGTAAATATTGTAGTTTCTTCTCATTTAGTTCTGGCGACGTAGTCGTAGCTCACACAAGCTTCGCACTGACCTAATTCCAATATGTAGACCACGTAGCAGAAGCGAGACACAATGATCCAGCGGATCGTAAATCTTCGAGGTTGTTGTAGACTAAATAAACCTGATTTGATGATTTTCTGAGTCATTAGTACGTCCGCAATTATCCTGACATCG
>JZLH01S0357919.1:1726-17049 GCA_001188425.1 Eucidaris tribuloides
ATCGCTTGAGTGGGGTTCCTCTTCATCTGAGTAGTCGTCGTCGTCATCCACCAATCCGCGTGCCCTGCGAGAATCCAATGAGGTCGTCAGAATAAGTTGCTGCGATCCCCTCCTGGCGTATATCCTCGCTTCAACGGTCATGGTCGACGTCTCCGCCGAGGCCTGTTTGTCGTATTCATCCATGCTGTTGGTCAGCAGTCTTTGCAGGTGGTGGATCACGTAGGCCGGACAGAGGTAGCTACCTACCATGAATCTGTCCCAGGGATCCTGGCCTTTGGGGATGAAGTCCAAATTGATGCGTCTCACAAGGAAGTAACCGGGCGCTTTCATGACGGACTGTCTCGCATCCACAAACTCCCAGGTGTTGGGATTCATCTCTACCGGTACCACCAGAGTTGTGGTGGTTTCGGGTGCTTTCACGACTGTAACACAAGATTCATCCCCAGCGAAGAATGCCGATCCAATTGGCAGGCACTTCTCGTGGTGGCGTACATACTTCATGAAGAACGCTCGGAAGTTTTGTTCGGCATCCCGCTCCACCTGCTGTTTCTTGATGTTGGGAGAGACATAGCTGCACAAGTAGTTGTCCAGTCGTACCATCAGTGGTATTCCGCAGCACTGGGAATCCGAGGGTCCTGCGGAGGCACCTGCACCCTCCGTTCCAACGTGCTCCTGAGCAGCCGCCTCCTCGTAATCATCCGAATCGACCTCTTCGTAGTCGGACCAATCGCAAACGTGGCTAGGTGCCTGGGGTTCGACCACCTCCTCATCGGACTCCTCAGAGACTCGTCGTCTGGCCGATGACAGCACGGCCCTCCTCTCCTCAGCCTGCTGCTGCTTCTCCCGTTCCTTGGCGACCTTGAAGGCTTCTGCAGCAATGATGGCACTGGCAGAGAGCACCCCAAGTCCCGCTGCGGCCTTCAAACCAAGGGACCACCACGAGTTTCTGTTCTGCTGTTGATTCCTTCTGTTGTTATACGTCATGGTTGATACTTTGTCTCGCTGAATCTGTAACAAGAAAAGTGAAAGCACAACTTCTAAGTTTTATTGCTGAATGTTATCAAGGAAATTTGGAAATTATGTAAAGGGAAATATTTGCTGTAACTCTTCATTGTTTACAACACACAAAGTCATAAAAGTTATCATTGCAGATGTAATATCCATTCTATAGAATATAAGAACATAAGCAAACAAGTTCAGCTACTGCCTACTAGTACCATACATGTAGGACAGAAGGTGATAGCTGTCCCATTTTGTTGACAGCGACAATGACATATTGAGATGACTGATCACTGCTATCAAATTCTCAGCCTACATTAAAGCCTATGCATAGTTTTGGTAAATGGTAAAAATTGCAATTCTTTGCAATTATGTCTTTTAGATGTCACCTAGATGATCTATTAATACCTTGAAAATCAATTTCATGCTCTGAAATTTTCCCATCCTTGAGAAATTATTCAAAATGTAATGTACATATGGCTAGATGCTCTCCTTAAATTGATTTATTTTGGAAGATCATCACATTGATTAATATTTGGTGAAGTCTGGGTTAGTGATTTAAATTATGACTTATTTGAACAAAATCCGTGATTTAAATCAAATTCTTTCCAAAAATTGAAACAAATTGCCGACCCTGCTGTAAGTATATGACTTTGGACAGTGAAGAGACAATTTATGTACTGTAGATGCCCGAAGTTTTTCCAGACATCTTTGTGGATATTGTGAATGCAGACATTTTTTTTTTTGGTACTCAATGCTGAATGTTTGAGAGAATTCAATTGAGCCACTAATAGGGCGAGAGCCTGCTACTTCTCAATTTACCCCATCGAGCCCAAAATATTCGACCCTTCAAAGTAGGGACAGTGATTTTCCATTTTACCGGTAAATCAAACGGAAAATCTGTGTCGTTCTTGTACTTTTCATGTAAAAATTCATGGAATTCACCTTTGCAAAATGGAATTCATGTTTTTGCTGTGTACATTTTCAATGACAAAATGGAATTACCATTTTTAAATCAGGTTGTGACGGAATTACATGTTTTGAGAAACGGAAAAGGCCATTTTTTGAAACGGAAAATCACTGTCTCTATCAAAGTTACTTAGACTACCTATGTGATTGAAAAAAGATATGTCAGCTGGACACCAGTGGTCGGGTTTGGTCCCCAAACCGAATTTAAGGGGGTTCATAACCCAGTCCCACGCATGGATTATTGAGTTTGTTTGGCATCTTGGTGACCTGTATGACTCTAACATGCGCTAGCGCCAATCTGCTAGCGCCGACCCGTAGCGCCGCGTGCCATAGTATTACGCGCACGCGCATCAATGATGTTAATACATAACATTGCGCAATGAAATGAAATTGCGCGCGCGCATACAGACAAAATGCGTACCGCATCGCACACGTGCAGTATACAGGTCACCAAGACGCCAAACATACTCAATAATCCATGCGTGGGACTGGGTTATGATTATGAACCCCCTTAAATTCAGTCTGGGGACCAAACCCGACCACTGGGGTCCAGCTGACATATCTTTTTTCAATCACATAGGTAGTCTAAGTAACTTTGAGGGGTCAAATCGTTTGGGCTCGATGGGGTAAATTGAGAAGTAGCTAGCTCCCAGACTATAAAGATGGGTTCTCTGACTGAACAACAGTTGCCTATTGCTGACTGACAGCAGGAAGAAATGAAGACAGTGAAAAAAGTAACCAAATCCCCTCTATTGTGAAAGGACATACACAAGGATTTGAAGGTCATGTCATTGGATAGTATTCTTCAAAAAAACGTGCTAGAAAATTTGCCGTGTCCACAGGACACGGACGCCCCCACTTAACCTGATCAGTGAGCAATTCTATTGAGTTATCAAGCACAAACCAATTTGCATGAGCTGTGACCTTTGACCGTTGACCTGTGGACTCCTAATTTAAACTTGATCTGTATTTTAATGTCATCTAATACAGGTCTACACACCACAAAGTTTTAAAATCTAATATTTTGTAAGTTATCATGCAGAAACTAATTCAGGACGGAAAGACGGACGGACAGCCGGAGAGAGTCAATACATCATGCCCCCTTCAAACTTTGTCAGCGGGGGCATAAAAAGCAGGATCTTGTAATATTGGTTTCTATGAATCTCGGCATGTTTAATTCAGCTGGTGGTATTAGAGAGATTCCCTATTCTCTTTAACCATTTTAAACAAACTTGAGATTCAAGACAAGTTTGGGGGCTGCAGAATAGATACACTGTACATGTACATGTACATACTCCACCAGCTGATGCCATTGATGGTACTGCAATGCTGAATATTTTCACAGTGGTTTTATTTTCACGAATATCCAACCAAACAACCACACAAATTTTCATTTTTGATATACATTTACCTGAATAAAATGAATAAAAAATGCAATGAAATTACAAAAAATAAACTCGCAAATTCCTCCTTTTGACACACTATCAGCGATCGCGAAAAATATCACAAATCATATGTTCCAATTGGTTCTTGACTCTCAATGCATTTTAACTAAACCCATTCCTAAATCATTTCTGTGCAATGTCAGTCTAGTAATAGGGCCTACATCTGTAATGCAGTTTTGTTTTGTTTGTTTGTGAATACACAGTGTACAATCACTAAAATGCATAATTTATTACTCAAAGCATGGTGAGAGGTACATGTTGGCCCTATTGTTTATGCTGGTTGAAGGAAGTGTATATTTGCAGCACCTGCACAATATGAATACTAATGAATACTAGTATTTAATAATCACTTGACATCACCGGTAGAGTAGACATACAGTACATACACTATTTATCTGCACTGCTGTTTGTTTGTCCTTGCATTTTATTTCATGAATGTGTTGTGAGGTAAACACGTCCTGGTTTTCAAAGGGACAGTAACAGTCGCGCAGTCGCTGTCCTCGGCGTTTGGACCTGGCCCGACTCGGGTAATATTCGGATTGCCCGTATAACTTTCGGAACGAGCGCGGCCGAATTGTGTGCATTGCCCTATTCAGCACTATTCACCCAGCAAGAACAGGCGAACTAAGCCCAACAGACCTCATTCGGCAATTCTGTTCGCAGCTCCACGATTGTTGTTACGCACCACTGAACTCTACACTACGTAGCATGGAGTTCAGTGTTACGCGCTGCCTTGCAATAGGGGCAAGCGTAAGGTAAATAAACGTACATGGATTACGAGCGGCGCGTCCCTTTAAAGGCAAGGTTCACCCTGACATCAAGTTGGTTTTAATGAAAGACAGAACAATGAGAGAAACATATCAAGGAAAGTTTGGCGAAAATCCACCAAAGAATAACAGAGTTATGAAGTTTCAAAGTTTTAAATTTGTGACGTCACATGCGAGCAGCTCCCCATATGTCACGTAATATAAATTCCATAAATTTCAATTTTTTAACAGTTCATGATAATTGAATGGGGTTTTTTCATAGTTGCAAGTATGAAATAATATTTCTGATAATATATTGAATGCAAAGGTAAAATCATTTTCAAATTTCTGAGAAAACGGCACTTTTATGAAATTTATATCACATGGCATATGGGCAGCTGCTCGCATGTGACGTCACAAATTTAAAACTTTGAAACTTCATAACTTTGCTATTCTTTGGTGGATTTTCGCCAAACTTTCATTAATATGTTTCTCTCATTGTTCTGCTTTTATTAAAACCAACTTAATGTCAGGGTGAACCTTGCCTTTAAGCTTACTGAATACACAACATTGTGTACTGTACAGTATGTATGGATGACTGCACATAAGTTGACCTTACACAATTTGAATGGTGGCCTTCTTGTGATTTGTATGTTTGACAGTCCTATCAATCCAGTATGTTCTGTGTTTTTTTTTCAAGTTTTTCTCGAGTCAACTTTTTAACTCAAATTTTGCATGTTTGCTGAACATACATGTAATACAGTGGAACCTCAATATAAAGAGGTCAGATATAACAAAATCCTGATACATATATGTACAAAGTGATTTTGCAAGTCCCAACTCTTTATATTTCTATGTTTTTGTACCCCGATATACTGAGAAATCTGATATAATAAGGTAATTGTCATGGTTTTTAGGTCCTCATTATAACGAGGTTCCACTGTGGTCCAAATGGGACAAAAAATATTAAATCATTCAGCCTAATTCATAGTGGCCACAAGTGATGGTTTTTTTATGGAATGAACATTTTGATCTCTGCTTGCCAGCTTGATAAACAAACAAAAAATTATGACATAATTTTGCCTTTTTTCTCAGGCATTTCTGATCCCCCCTCCCCCACATGCCTGCTTAGTACAATTATCATTGTATGATACTTTTTAGCCTCCATTTCCCTATATCTTCATGGCCAACATAAAACAAAAGTGTAACTTGAATTTCATGTAAGTAGATGTGATTTGTGGGGTCCCCAAAACCCACAAATGACTTGCATGAAGCTATGTACATGAAGCACCACCCGGTGTTACACTGGTAATTAAAGACGAAGTAAGGGATTTGCACGTCAGAAAACGGTAAAATGAACGGAATCAGCTCAAGTCGTTCACAATATGAAGATTAGTATAAACACGGTAACACCTGTCATAGAACCTTTGGGTAGAATACGTAGTTTTGGTGAAAATCTGGGCAATTAAACTTCAAAATTAACAGTGACATCGACGTGCACAGGCGTTCCAAAATTGTCCGTTCAGCCGAAGGTCGCGTGGAGTTTAGCCGTTTAACCAATCAGTGTACTCCGCTGGTCTTGCGACGGTACATGTACACATAACCCCGATTCGCAATTTGAGCAAAATTTAAACTCACGGAAAGAGCAACATTCTGGTAACATGTCATTGTTAGTTTTTCTCATAAAACAACAAATTCATGACGTATGGATCTCAAACTTTCAACACACCATTTGTAAGTACTAAACTACCGTTTGGTATTGATAATGAAGGAAAATAATGGACTTGCAAATCCCTGACACAATCTTTAAAATATGAATTAGGCCTACATGATGAATATCCGATCTAGCTACATGTACAATACACAATATTCTGCACATAACCACTGTGTGCGTGTTCATTATGACCATGTTTCTCCTTATCTGAACGTAAACATGCACTTTTGGATCCAGGTTCAAATCAGGATTGAGAGGGCACTTTTTATTTTCACACTATATGTCGAGGCAAGAGCTCAGGGCTGTCAAATGGTGATGAGCTTTTGCTCCTCACACATATGTTCTGTATTATGGGGTGTGTGGTATTGTAAATTGATCGTACAGGAATCCGAATGGTTTTATTTCTTTTTCACAATATACATGTAGGCTACTAGGTACAAAGTGGATGAAAATGCAATAAAATTGTGAAAATAAACGCTCACATGAAAAATATGCTGAGTTCAAACTGCTAAAGCAACTTGAGCATATACACTGTAAAATATGAACTCTCACATGATATATATGCTGAGTTCAAACTGCTAAAGCAACCAGAGAATATTCACTGTATAATATGAGAGAGCCTGATGTTTCGATCCTAGCAGGACCTTTAGGCTAATGAAACTCAGGTATGAGTTTCCCGTCACCCTCCCTCATTATAATTTTTGGGCCTCGTTAGCAGCCAAAAATCTGAAAATAATTCATTATTTAGATTTTTTTTTACAAGCCTCACATTTATAGTTGATTTTGGAAGTTTTGGTAGGAAATGAGTCTCAGAAATGAGTCAAAAAACAAACCCAATGTTGTTTGTATTTTGTTGATCCCCTGTTGGTTCATTTCATATCGCTATACACAGTTGTATGGTGCTGCAGACTATATTTCGTTGGGTGCCAAGCAGAACGTAGTCTGCGCATGTGTGCTGGAACATGCGTTTTCGTGTTTTTGTTCCTGGCAGAACATGTACATGTAGTCCCAAGAAAAATGCACTGAAAGGGTTCCACTGTACATGTATTGGGTTAGCAAACTGGAAATGTGCAAATGGGATGAAGAAAAGTGCATTTAATCTTCATAAAAGGTTGAAATAATGAAATCCTGCATAATAATGAATAATGAATAATGAAATAGTTCCCTCATTATAGGCTGGAAAAAATGTGACGGGAAACTCATACTTCAGTTTCATTAGCCTTTATCAAAGGCAAAAACTTGACTACACAAGACTGGAACAAGCTGTTAACCCGTTGGCTAAGGGAACCGGATGTGTCCTGTGTTAACTCTATGGGATTTTCAGAATCTCGTAGGCAACGGGTTAAGTAAGCTACATAACTAGAGCAGTTCGACAGCGCGCAGTCGATGGGCATGCCTCCGCAGTCCGCACTACCATCCAATTGATGTGTACATTTGAAAGGCTTCAAGTTACCATAGTAGCAAGACCAATGAGATGAATATGCCCATGTGACCTTTGACCAAGTTACAGTAAAATCCAATAAGCAGTTCTTAAATTATCATGACAATGAGCTCAATTCAGACATGAACCCTTGTCACCTTTGACCTCTGACCTTTCAACTCCAAAATCAAATCAGTAAATTGGTGCCTTATATTAGATACTTCTCCCAAGTTACATCAAAATCGGACCAGTCATACTGAAGTTATCACAGAAATGAGCCCACATCAGCAATATTTAAGGCCCGGTGACCTTTGACCTTTCAACTCCAAAATCTAATCAATTCACTGGTGCCTCATTATACATACTTCACCCACGTTACATGAAAATCCGACTGGCCGTTCTCAAGTCATCGCTGTAATGAGCCCAAATGAGACACATTTTAGACCCGGTGACCTTTGACCTTTGATCTTTCAGCTCCAAAATCTAATCAGTTCATTGGTGCCTCACAATTCATACTTCACCCGAGTTACAAGAAAATCCGACTGGCCGTTCTCAAGTTATCACGGTAACGAGCCCAAATCAGACATATTTTAGGCCCGGTGACCTTTGACCTTTCAGCTCCAAAATCTAATCAGTTCATTGGTGCCTTATAATACATACTTCACCGAAGTTACATCAAAATCCGACTGGCCATTTTCAAGTAATCGCGGTAACGAGCCCAAATCAGACATATTTTAGGCCCGGTGACCTTTGACCTTTCAGCTCCAAAATCTAATCAGTTCATTGGTGTCTCATAGTACATACTTGGTCCTAGTTACATCAAAATCCGATCGGGAGTTCTTAAGTTATAGCGGTAACGAGAACCGTAAACGAGAACCGGTAATGGACGGACAACCCGAAAACATGATGCTTCCGGCAACCAAAAAATAAACTCTTGTGAACTCCCCATCTTGAAGCGAAATATACACAAAATATCATACAATGTACATGTACAGTACAGTAGTTATGTAAATTGACTAAGTTACAGGCCTGTCCTCTCTTCTTCTTTTTTTTTTCCTGTTTTCACCTCCACTTCTCAAAAAGTCACTTTTCTTGAAGATGAAGATCTCAGTCAGAGTCAAAACAGATAAATGTACGACTAATGTAGACTAGAGTTACATGTAGGTATACGCCTACATGTACTTGTATTGTACAACAGAACACAGCCAAACATACACTGTGCTACTTAGCAGCTATATTAATTACAGTTCAGTAGTTCTCTTTCAGTAAAAATACCAATGTTTTGTGCTGAATTTGGGACCCTTTGTGCATGTGACTGCCTGGCTGCATATCACCCCTGGATGCAAGGTTGTTGATGACCCACATTGCAAGGTAGGGCTGGCAGAGAAGCATGAATAAGCTTAAAGCTACAGTTTCATTTTGGTAAGGTAAAAAATGCAATTCTGTGCAATTATGTTTGTTTTTTTAGATATCTTTGAGAAATTACTCAAGATGTAAAATCTCGAGGGTAAGTAGCTTTCAAAAGAAACATTTTTCTGCTTATAATTGAAGGCAACTTGAGAACTGAACCTCGATTTTCCCTTTAACTCTTTACTTGCAACAGTTTCAAAGTGAACTACTCATTTAATTCAAGTTTTTCTGAGCAATAGACATGCTTCTTTCATGCACAGAGGCATGAATGACTTGCTGGATCTACGGGAAAGACATTGTACATTGAGAGCGATTAGCAAATCCCTTTCCACTGTCTCCAGTGCATTAATTGATATCTGTGAAAATTGGCACACAAAACAATTAGTTACAGTAACTGTAGAACGTCTCACATGATCACCAAAACCACAACACAAGATACTTCTTCAGAAAATTTCAAAAACCTGGAATACTGTTCACCACCCAACATACGTACAAGCATATGTAACCTCTGATCAATTTTCCCTCTCTATTGTTGAGCTTAGTCTAGATTTGAGGTTCAGCATGCTACCATTATAGTACCATACATGTACATATGTTTACATATAAAGATTTTGTTATGAATGTCAGGAGACACATCAGTAACATTCAGTCAAAACAAATACTTGTCCCTACATATAAAATTGTCTTGATGGAGACACGATTGTGCACTCAAAGAATGGTTCACTGGCTACAGTCCAAATAGAAGATAAAGTCTGAAGAAAATGGAGGAGGTGCACAAACATCAGGCAAGAATCGTTATTGGGAAGTTTTCGTACTTTTTCTACCAAGCAGAATGCGGCCGGCTTGGTTAAGTGGGCTTGCATGATGTTATTTCATAATTACGTAAAAATGAAGCTATGAAGGCATAATTGTTCAATTTTTGTTGTACATCAATTTATTTCAAAAAATACATGTACAACAAGTCGAGTGATAAATCGGATGAATGATGAAACTCTGACATGCATTGCTTTTTTTTTTATTCATTTAATTTATTTACATTACACGGTCTGTACACATGCAAGAAAAAAAAAGATTCTCACAAAACTTGCTAGGAGAATCCAGATTATTCTCGATCATGAAATATTTGCAAGAATCTAGGATTCTCGCGGGATTCCTATGCGAGAATCTTAAAAGATTCCTGCCATTTGGCACGATGATGTCCCCGTGCAGCGTGAAGACCGCGACCGTTGTATACAAAAACATCACGGACCGCTCGTGTTTGGCCAATATTTTTGCCCAAAACGTACTTTATTTTCGTTAACAAGAATCAGAGAGAGCTGGTATGTGAGAATATGCCCAGAATGATTTTGAAGGATATCTAAAACTTAGGGTAGAATGTGAAACGATGGTTTGACAGTGCAGATAGCTGTGCACTTCAATAGGCAACAGTCTTTTACACAGCTAAGCTCTAGTCTAAGCGTGCATTAGACTCCATTTGACTCATTGTGGACAAAATATTGGCAGAATGGGCGTTTCACCACTGCATATTCCAGGCCCAGGGTGTCAACTTCGGGGAATTGGAGGGAGATTCACTTTTGCCTGCCAAAAGTTTTGTTTACCTGCCAATACTAGCCAAACAACTTAAATTTTTTACCTACCAAATTACTAGCCAAACAACTTCTGTCTGACAATCACAGGTAGGGTTGCAAAGGGTTGGAAACTTTCCATGGAAAGTTTTGGGAATTTTCAATGGGCTGGGAATTTTGGGAATTTTCATTTTTAACAAATTTAGTGGAAAATTATTCAATTTTTGGAAAATTTCATCAGTACTCTGTTGTATAGCACTTCTTCAGATAAATGAAATAGTTTTTACATCTCTTTTGGCTTGCCTTGGCATTTCACAGGGTGCGACATAACCGCTTGCCCGATGGCCCGGGGCAAGTAAACATCACAGTCGGGCAAGCATTTTGGAGTGTCAACTAAAAATGCTTGCCCGAATCGGGCAAGTAATAATTTGCAAAGCAAACCTAAGTAAATACCAAAACTGTATTGAAACAAAAATGAAATAAATAGCTGTTTTTACGGAGGAAACGCTGGCCAACACATCGGCAATTATTTGCTCAAAATGCGTTCTGCAAAGACGCAAATTTAACGGGCGCAGGCCGCACAGCGCAGGAAGTCGGCATATAAAGGCAGTGCAAGAACAGAGACATCTGCCTGGCCTGATATTATACTTGCCAAGAAAAAAATAAACATCGCGGAAAATTGTGGCAAGGATTGAAAGAAATTACAGAAAGTATTCAGTGAAAAGATGACTGAGAGTAGCAGCAAAGGTAAGCAAAAATGTTTCAAATCACCAGAAAATATATCACAGCCACCTCCAAAAACTCGGCAGTTTAGCCGACTAGAGATTGCCCAGTCCCACATGTGTTAAATGGTGTATGGTTTGTATTTTTAAGTCTTAACTTGCGATATTGGCGGTATTTTCTGCACTTGAAAATGATAAATCTGACCATGAAAGTGTCATAGGAGATTCAGAAATAATATTTGTGATATTATAAGTGGGTTTTAAGAGGATACTTGGTCAAAGTGGCAAATTTAGCAACTGGAAACATAGCTACATGACCCATTCAGTCACAGAATCATCCCTGAACTCTGGGTTGGAAGATGGCAGGCGTGGTGTCCAGTTCCCTGGCTGGGTTAGTGGTTTTTATGAAGAACTGTTACTAAATATTTCCCAAGTAGTGTACTCTATCTAATAAATTCTGATTAGGTAATCATTTCAAAGATTTTGAATAAGATAAGTTTAATATTCTAAGCAAGTTTGGGTGAAAGGGAAATGGAGAATAGACACTAAAACTTTATTACACTGATCTACATTTTTCAACATTTTTTTTAATACGGGGTTTGCGAATCAATTTTGCATTCCTAAGAGGATAATATATTTAAGACTACCATGAAGTTTTTAATGTACACAAATTAACTCTTGGTTATATAGGCGGTGATCCAGTGTGGGGTTACATGACGCCACCCCCTCAAGGGAGGGGGTATCCCCTTGATTTTTGAAGCTTAATTTTTCCAAAATTTGTTGGCATTTTTGATAAATTTTATAGACACTGAAATATACTAACACTTTTCTGTATAAACACTTAAACAATTTTATCTGGAAACATATATAGCTGAAATTATGTTTATCTAATCATGTATATGATATCCAAAAGTTCATGGTTACGGTGGTTATTTCTAGAACACTTCATTTACTCTAGAACACTATCATTACACTTAAAACAAATTTAATATGAAATCAATAACCACGTTTTAAGTTTTACATGTACGTGTTCGAAAATCACAATCTCATCAACAAACTTTTTGTATAGATGTTCAGCAAAAATGTGTATTAATGCTGTGCTGTCTCTCTCGCCCCCCCCCCCCATCCCCACAACATGAAATCGCGCACATGACTTGGTGGATACATTGTTTATAATCGTTATATTAAATAAATGAGAATGAACAGTAAAAAATTGATCATTGATTTCATAAAATAAAAAAATCATTGATGTGAAAATTTGTTGAATGGTTATGTATACCATTTTTATGTATATCTATACATATTAATCACACCACAATCAATAAATTTCTTGTTTATTTTTTCGGGCAAAGCAAAAATTTCATCGGGCAACGCATTTTTGAGGCTGTTTGAAAATTCACTTGCCCGATCGCAAAGTGC
This sequence comes from Eucidaris tribuloides, assembly GCA_001188425.1. Lineage (NCBI taxonomy): Eukaryota > Metazoa > Echinodermata > Echinoidea > Cidaroida > Cidaridae > Eucidaris > Eucidaris tribuloides. Next base: position 14,136 of record JZLH01S0357919.1, read on the forward strand.
CAAAAAAAGTTTATGTAGCACCCTGCATTTCATGAGGATAAATGTCAGCTCAATGAAAGACACACCATTAACATGATGGATGAGATGTACACTGTAAATTTGATCCCTCATTGTAATGTACAATATGTGCGTGCATATATGGCATGAAGTGAAAATTCCACTGAAATGTTTATGTTCAGTGCGTGGATTTGTCCATCATGCTTGCTATTTCATTCCACAAAGTGTGAGACATATAACATTGATTTACACTCAGGGAAAATTAGATTTTTCTTTTCGGGCGCTACTTTTCCTGTTTCAGTGCTTTGAAAATATTCTTGTTGTATTGAACCATTATGGCATTTACAGGGGCTCTTTTGCACATTTCGGGGCTCTTTTGGGCCATATTCGGGGGCGAAATCGCCAGCCGAAGCCCCCTTGTATTTTTTCCCTGATTACACTGTCGCATCAGGCTGGTATGTTTCAGAAGTATGGGCTGGTCGACATGTGCAAACAAAGCCAAGTTATGAATGTTCATATTTTCATGATTTAAAAGCCCCAAGTTTAGTTTTGGGATTTTTTGTTTTTCGACAAGCTTTATTGCCCCAAAGTCTTAACGCCTGCAATAATAGATTTTGTATGTCTTTAGTTTTTTTTAAATTAATTAATAGAAAATCTTCGGGGGACCCCGCCCCCCCCGCCCTAAATTTTACATTATAGCTCTAAAGGGGTAAAAAGGCTTTAAGGTTACATGTGTTATACTATCTGAAAGAGCAGACTAGTTCTTCAGATGAGGTATAACTCATATAAGCCTTTTTTTGTCTTTGGGTTTTTTTAAATTAATTAATGAAAATGTCGGGGGGGGGGGGGGGGGGCCCCGAGCATTTTTTTAGCTATATTTTACATTATTAGCATCCAAAGGGTTAAACAGGTTATATGAGTTATACCTCATTTGAAAGAGGCTGCGTCTGCTCTTTCAATGAGGTAGTAACATGTGTACAGTTTAAAGGCGGCTTTTTAACCCTTTAGATGCTATAGATGTAAAATTTTGGGGGGTCCCGCTAGATTTTTTCATTAATTAATTAAAAAAAACTAAAGACATTCAGAATTATTCTTGGCAGGGTTATGACTTTTGGGGGCATAAAGCTTTCCAACATAACAAAAAACCGCCATAACATAAACTTGGGCTTTAACTATAAATGATTGTTACATCTTGTTTCTTCTTTACATTAGAGTAAATGTTTTCAATATCATGACATATCTGAATATATTAGATCATTGATCATTTGAATTTGAAATTCAAATGTTAAATTATGAAACATTATGGCAGTTTCCGAAAGTTTGCGAAATTCCCTAATAATTTCCGGAAAGTTTCCAAAAATTCCGGGCAACATGTGGAAATTTTCCACGTCTGAAAATTCCCCGGGAATTTGCAACCTAATCCGGGGGGCAGGGCGCAGGGGGCCCGATGATCGACAAATCCATTTTTTGGGCGCCGCCAATTTGTTTTTAATTTAACACTGCCAAGTTAGATCATGTAAGGCTAATGTAGGATCCTATCTAGCGCAAACAACTTCTGACAAGCGTACTAGTTACGATTGTTTGGGCGGCTGCCAATTGCCTGATATTCTTTTCGCGTCCGTAGACCGATAGATCTACATAGTACTACCCATAGTTATGGGTGCTATTCTCCAGGTTTGCCATGTTGACAAACCGGTCACGGAGGTTGGTGACATCGTTAAAGTGATAGGCTAACATTGTGGAGGCTTCAATTTAAAAAATTGTCAAAAGTTTGATATCTGAGCTACTAGTAGTGTTCAACTGGACAAGATAAACACCCTAAACGTTAGATTCGAAAAAGTTTGGAAAGTTTACAACTGCCAATGGCAAGTTATGCAGTGAATAAAACAATTAAAAAAACGCGGGCGAGTTTTAATATTTGGCCTAGGTGTACACCAGTAGATCCATGGTCTATGGCCATGGCATGGGAGAATGGGCAAGTCAACATTACGGGCGCACGTCCAATATCGGAGATTCTCTCCAATTTCGGAGAGACTCTCGCGATATCGAGACTTTTTCTGCTCTCCAATTTCGGAGATAGTTCCATTATTGGAGACTTTTTTGTTTATTTACCTTGGCGGCAGCAGGGATCATGTTATCGCAACTTAGGAATCGTGATATCAGAATCCTCCGAGGGATTTTACCCCACATGACCGTCTACTTTGAAAATTCACCGTCTTCTTACCAAGTTATGATCGATTGTTTACATTTTGCAGCAATTATCGATAGCAAAGTTGCTGATGGTACCGATTACCAGCATAGTTTATGAATGTTGTCATTATCAATATTATTATTCTTATGAATTATTAATAAATTTGTATTAGACACTATGTAAATCCAGATCTAATTGTTTACACCACCAATGACCTCAGTGGGATTGGTCTTGGAAAAAAAAAACTCTCCGATATTGGAGATTTTCTTTGTGCCAAGTTTTGATGACCCCATTAACAGTCTCCGATATCGGAGATAATCTCCGACATTGGATCTCCGATATTGGACGTGCGCCCGTACTGTCAATCTGGCCCGGGGGGGCCAGTGCCATTACAACGTGTACACCATGCGCGTGTGAAAAAACGTGTAAAAAGGGTTGTTTTTCACGGTCGGACGATATACGCGCGTACATTGAAAAGGGTATCAAAATCGCCAAAATCAGGAAAAAAGGGTATAGTTTTAACAGAAGGTTCACTTCAAAAGGGTATCTTTTGAGATTGCCGATAATTACATTAGAGTCTACTTGTTTATGTTTAGGGTATTCTGAGATCGACTTTCAATTACTTGTTTAGGGTCCATTTTGAAAGTCCATAGATCTACACGCGCATGGTGTACACCTTGTATTTGTAATGACACTGGCCCCCGGACCCCCCCCCCCCCCCCCGGG
>JZLH01S0357919.1:17074-38273 GCA_001188425.1 Eucidaris tribuloides
AATTCGCACTAGCGCTTTCAATTATAGACGTTATAAGAATCCACTGTGCGCATTATATGAAACTCAGTATAGAATTTAGTTTGCTTAATTACAATATGAAAGAGCTATATGTTGGCTTAATCGAAAATGAATGAATGAATAAATAAATTAAATAAATAAATAAATAAATAATAATATAATATTTATACTTTAGCTGTTATTTTTTTGATAAAACAGGACCTGTGATCCCAATACATTCACAGTCAAACGAAACAACAGAAAGATCAAGGTACAGATGCTAGAGAGTTTTAAATTTATTCCTCATATACAGGGTGCAAAAGAAGAACATGCTACGACTATGATCGCCTAATCGTCTTCAAAGCACTTATCAGCAAAACGTCATTAATTTTGTATTCGTTGCGCTTAGCAACACTCTTTTCCAATAATATGATACCAAGATCCCATTGATTTTGAGTTAACGGCGTTTTTGGATTTTAGGGCCATTTTTCCGAAGCCAATGGCAATTTCCGCAAATTTGTCATTTCTTTTCAACAGCGGCGGTTCATGTCGGAATGCCGCCAGATATTCTGGCGTCTCAGACTAAACCACAACCGGACAAAACGCGCGATACAATGGAGACAATAGCTGGCATCTCTTCCTCTGATGAAAGCGATGGCATTCCAGCCATTTTGTCATTGTCGGCTTGTCGCGAATATCGCCGTCTAGCCTGAGACCCGCCACGTATTAATCTCGGCTTCCCAATGACGCGCCGCCGTGAAAAATTGGCAAATTTGGGAAAGATTGCGCATTGCCTCCGAAAAATGGGCCTAAAATCAAGAACGCGCTCACTACAAATCAATGATGCTGTATCATTTTATTGGAAAAAGAACGTGTTCTATGCAACGAAATAAAAAATTAATGGACATATATCTGAAAGTCGAAGAAATTAGCGATCATATCGCGCAGCATTCTGTCTGGGCCACCCTGTGATGAAAGGAAGTAATTGATCGTATTCCCCTGTATTCAAGCATCCGCGTCCATTAACAGGATCCCAGCCATCAGGGCGAGAATCAGGGAAAATTATTTGTACTTTTTTTCCAGCAGGGAAAAGCAGGCAATGGCAGACTTGGCCGCAAAAATTAGTTTTACATTACAGTGCTTTATACTGCAGAATAGTCAGCCGGAACAAAAAAAACAACAACATAGAAAAACTTGCAAGCTGAAATCGAAATTGAAATAATTACATGGCTACATTTTGAGACTTCATTAGGGAAAAATCAGGGAGAAAGTGTTTTCTGAAATGCTGGAACCCTGTTTAACTGACGTATAGGTTAATTTGCGGGCTCTCGACTCCCGCCCCCCAGCTCCTCGCTGCACCACGTCCCGCTGCTTTCCGCTATACCACCCGCCACCCACCCCACTCAGCCCCCGCCACCTCCCCTTCCTTTCACTCCCCCGCGCACCCCTGCGCTCCATGTACTGAAAATTTTAAAGGGTTCATTAACCCAGTCACCACGCATGGAATTAATTGAGTTTGTTTGGCCATCTTGGTGACCTGTATGACTCTAACATGCCTTAGCGCCAAATCGCAGCCGACCCGTAGCGCCGGCGTGCCATAGAACCGCAACCGCAACAATGATGTTAATACTAACATTTGCGCAATGAAATGAAATGCCGCGCTGCATACAGACAAAAATGCGTGACGCAGCATCGCTACACGAGTAACAGGTCAAAGACGCCAATACATACTCATAATCCATGCGTGGGACTGGTTTAATGATAAGAAACCCCCTAAATTCAGTCCTGGGGACCAAACCCGACCACTGGGTCCACGACAATATCATTTTTTCAATCACATAGGTAGTCCAAGTAACTGAGGGGGGGGCAAACGTTGGGGCTCGATGGGAAATTGAAAGTAGCTAGCCCCAGAGTCTAAAAAGATGGTTCTCTGACTGAACAAGCAGTTGGCCGAATTGCTGACTGACAGCAGGAAAAATGAAAACATGAAAAAAATAACCAAAATCCAAACCCTCTATGTGAAAGACATACACAAGGATTGAAGGTCATGTCATGATAGTATTCTTCAAAAAGAAAAATGCGTAGAAAAATTTGCCGGCCACAGCACCGACGCACCCCACTTAACGCTGATCCCAGTGAGCAATTCTATGAGTATCAACACAAACCAATGCAATTGAGCTGGGACCTTTTGACCGTGACCTATGGACTCCTAATTTAAACTTGATCTGTATTAATGTATCTAATACAGTCTACACACCAAAAAGTTTTAAAAATCTAAATTTGTAAAAGTTATCAATGCGAGAAACTAATTCAGCGACGGAAAGACGGACGGACAGCCGAAGAGTTCAATACAATCATGCCCATCAAAACTTGTCAGCGGGGGCCATAAAAACAGGATCTTGTAATATTGGTTCCTATGAATCTCGGCATGTTTAATTCAGTCTGGTGGTATAGAGAGATCACCCTATTCATCTTTAACCATTTTAAACAAACTGAGATTCAAAGACAAGTTGGGGCTGCAGAATAAACACTGTACATGTACATGTACATTTACTTCCACCAGCTGAATGCATTGATGGACTGCAATGCGAATTATTCAAACAGTGTGTTATTTCACGAATACCAACCAAACAACCACACAAAGTTTCATTTGATATACGATTACCTGAATAAAAGAATGAGAAATAAAAGCAATGAAATACAAAAAAAACTCGCAAAATTCCTTCCTTTTGACACACTATCACGACGCGAAAAATACACAAACATATGCCAATTGTTCGTGAGCTCTCATGCATATTAACTAAACCAGTCGAAATCATTTTTGCAATGTCAGTCCTAGTATAGGGCCAACATCTGTAAGGCAGTTTTGTTTGTTTGTTTTTGAATACACATTGTAACAATCAACTAAAAATGTCATAATTTCATTACTCAAAAGCAATGGTAGAAGTACATGTGGCCTATGTTTATGCTGGTTGAAGGAAGTGTAAATAGTTTCAGCAAACCTGCACAATATGAATACAATTGAAATAGCTAGTATTAAATAATCACGTTTGACATCACCGGTAAAGTAGAACATACAGTACATACACTATTTATCCGCACGCGGTTGTTGTCCTTGCATTTTAATTTCATGAATTGTGTTGAGGTAAACACGTGTTAAAGAGGACCGTAAAGTCGCAAGTCTGGGCGTTTTGGATCCTGCAACGATCGGGAATATTCCGGGAAGCCCGTGACTTCGAAAAACAGCGCGCACGAATTGTGTGCATTCCCCTACACAACTATTCACCCAGAAGAAAGGCGAACTAAGCCCAACAGACCCTCATCGGCAAATTCTTACGCAGGCTCCACGATGTGACGCACACACTGCGAACTCTACACTACGTACATGGAGTTCAGTGTTACGCGCGCCATTGCAATAGGGCAGAGCGTAAGGTAATAAACGTACAGGATTACGAGTGGCGCGTCCCCTTGAAAGGCAGAGGTTCACCTGACACAAGTTGGTTGAAGAAAGCAAACAATGAAAAGAAACATATCAAGAAAGTTGGAAAATCCAACCAAAAGAATAACAGAGTTATGAAGTTCAAAGTTTAAATGGACCGTCAGCAATGCGAGCAGCTCCCATATGTCACGATATAAACATAAATTTCAATTTAACAGTTCATGATAATTGAATGGGTTTTTCATAGTTCAAGTATGAATATAATATTTCCTGATAATATATTAATGCAAAGGAAAATCATTTTTAATTCTGAGAAAACGGCAAAACCTTTACTGAAATTATATCACATGGCAATATGGCAGCGGCTCGCGATGTGACGTCACAATTTAAAACTTTGAAAACTTCATAACTTGCGTATTCTTGTGGATTTCTCGCAAAGATGTTTTTTTTCTTCATTAAATTTCTCTCATTGTTTTGTTCTGCTTTATTAAAACCAACTTAATGTCAGGGTAACCTTGCGCTTTAAGCTTACTGAATATCACATACACATTGTGACGTACAGTATGTATGGATGACTTTGCACAATAAGTTTGACCTTACCAAGTGAAATGGTCCTTCTGTGATTTGTAGTTGACATTCCTAAGTCAATCCAGTAGTCTGTTGTGTTTGTTATTCAAGTTTTCTCCGGAGTCAACTTGGTAACATCCAAAATTTTGCATTTGCTGAACATACAATAATACAGTGGAACCTCAATATAAAGAGGTCAGATATAAACAAATATCCTGATACATATATGTATCAAAGTGATTGCAAGTCCCAACTCTTTAATTTTTATGTTTTTGTCACCCCGATATTACTTGAGAAATCTGATATAATAAAGGTAATGTCAGTTTTTAGTCCTCATTATAACGAGTCCACTGTGGTCCAAATGGGACAAAATATATAATCATTCAGCCTAATTCATAGTGCCACAAGTAGTTTTTTTGATGGAATGAACAATTTGATCTCTGCTTGCCAGCTGATAAACAAACAAAAAATTATGACATAATTGCCTTTCATCAGAGCATTCTGACCACCCTCCCCCACATGCCTGGCTAGTACAATTATCAATTGTATGATACTTTAGCTCTCCATTTCGCCTATATCTTCATGCCAACAATAAAACAAAAGGTAACTTGAATTCATGTAAGTAATTGATTTGTGGTGTCCCCAAAAACCCACAAATGACTTGCATGAAGCTAATTACATGAATCCACACACCGTGTACATCTGGAAATAAAGACGAAGTAAGGGATTTCACGTCAGAAAACGTAAAATGAACCAGGAACAGCTCAAGCGTTCACATAAATGAAGATTAGTATATACACGTAACACCTGTCATAGAACCGTTGGTAGAATACGAGTTTGGTGAGAAATCTGGGCAATTAAACTTCAAATTAACAGTGACATCGACTGCACAGGCTTCCAAAGTGTCCTCAGCCGACAGGTCCGCGTTGGAGGTTAGCCGTTAACCAATCAGTGTACTCGCGGATTGCGACGAACATTACACAGAACCCCGATCGCACATTTGAGCAAAAATTTTTAAACTCACGGAAAAGCGAACATTCTGTGTAACATGTCATTGTTAGTTTTTCTCAAAAACACAAATTCATGACGTATGGACAACTTTCACACAACCAACCAATTTAATACTGAAACTACCGTTGTATGATAATGAAGGAAATAATGACTAGACAATCTTTAAAATAGGAATTAGCCTACATGTATGAATATCCGATCACTACATTACAATACACAATATCTGGCACATAACCAACGTGTGCGTTCATATACGCAATGTCTCCTTATCGAACGTAACTATCACTTTGATCCAGGTAAAATCAGGATTGAGTAGGCACTTTTATTTCACACATAGTCGAGGCAAGAGCTCATGGCTGTCAAGAATGGGATAGCTTTGCTCCCACACATATGTTCGTATTATGGGTGTGTGAATGTAAAGACGTATCAGGAACCAATGGTTATTCTTCACAATATACATTAGCTACTAGTAACAAAGTGATTTAAAATGCAATAAAATGTGAAAATACAAACGCTCACAATGAAAAAAGCTGAGTTCAAACTGCTAAAGCAACTTGACATATACACTGTAAAAATAGAACCTCAGCATGATATATATGCTGAGTTTCAAACTGCTAAAGCAACCAGAGAAAATCACGTATAAATAGAGAGCCATATGTTCGATCCTAGCAGGACTCTTATGGGGAGGCTAATGAAACCAGTAAATTGAGTTTCCTCGTCACCCTCCTCATTATAATTTTGGCTCTCGTTAGCACCAAAAATCTGAAAATAATTCATATTAGATTTTTTTTACACAAGCCTCACATGATAGATTGATTTGGAAGTTTTGGAGAAATGTAGTCCTCAGAAATGAGTCAAAAAACAAACCCAATGTTGTTTGTATTTGTTGATCCCCCGTGGTGCATTTCATATCCTATACAACAGATTGTATGGTGCTGCAGACATATTTCGTTGGGTCCAAGCAGAACGTAGTCTGCGCATGTGGCTGAACATTGCTTTTCGTGTTTTGTTCCTGGCAGAATCATGTACATGTAGTCCCATAGAAAAATGCACTGAAGGGTTCCCTGTAAAGTATGGTGCAAACTGGAAATGTTGGCAAATGGATGGAAGAAAAGTGCATTAATTCTTCAATAATAAGGTGGTAATATAATGAAAATCACCTGCATATAAAAGAAATGAAGGTAATGAAATAGTTCCCATCATTATATGGCTGAAAATGACGGAAACTAATACTCAGTGTCATAGCCATAATCAAGCAAAAAACTGACGTACACAAAGACTGGAACAAGCTGATTAAACGCCGTTGCTAAGGAACGGATGTGCACCTGTTGTAACTCTATGGGAGTTTCAGAATCTCGTAGGCAACGGTTAAGTAAGCTACATAACACAGAGGCAGTTCGACAGCGCGAGCGATGGTCATGCTCTCGCAGTCCGTACTACCACCAATGATGGTACATTTGAAAGCTCAAGTTACCGATATGACAAAGACCAATGAGATGAATAGCCCATGGACGCTTTGACCAAAGTTACAGAAAATCAAAATAAGCATTTCTTAAATTAACATGACTAAGGAGCCAAATTCTAGACATGAACCTTGTCACCTTTGACCTCTGAACGCTTTCACTCCAAAATCAAAATCAGGAATTGTGTGCCTTAGAGTTAGATACTTCTCCCCAAGTTACATCAAAATCGACCAGTCATACTGAATACACAGAAAGAGCCCACATCAGCAAATTTAAGGCCGGTGACCTTGACCTATTTCAACTTCCAAATCGAATAATCACTGGCCTCAAAATTATACATAACTTCACCCACGTACATGAAAATCACTGGCCGTTCTCAGTCATCCGCGTAATGAGCCCCAAATGATCACATTTAGACTCCGTGACCTTTGACGCTTTGATTCTTTCAGCTCCAACTACTCTGGTCTCCAATCATCTTCACCCGAGTTACAAAGAAAATCCGACTCCGTTCTCAGTTATCACGGTAACGAGCCCAAATCAACATATTTAGGCCGTCGGTGACCTTTGACCTTTCAGGCTCCAAAATCTAATCAGCTTCATTGGTGCCTTATAATACTACTATCACGGAAAGTTACATCAAAAAATCCGACTGGCCATTTCAAGTTAATCGCGTAAACGAGCCCAAATCAGACCATATATTTAGGGCCGCGTGACCTTTGAACTCGTTATCAGCTCCAAATATCTAACATTCATTGGTGTCTCATAGTACATACTGGTCCATATAACAATCAAAAATCCGATGCTGGGAGTTCTTAAGTTATAGCGTAACGAGAAACCGTAAACAGAACCGTAATGCCCCGAAAACATGATGCTTCTCGGCATAACCAAAAAATAAACTCTTGGAACTCCCCCATCTTCGAAGCGAATATATACACAAATATCATACAATTGTACATGTACAGTACAGTAGTATGTAAAATTGAGCTAGTACAGGCCTGTCCTCTCTTTTCTTTTTTTTTCCTGTTCAACCTCCATTCTCAAAAATCACTTTTCTGGAAGGATGAAGATCTCGAGTCAGAGTCCAAAACAGATAAAGTGTACGACAATGTAGAACTAGAGTTAACATGTAGTATAAATACGCCTACATGTACTTGTATTGTACAACAGAACAGCGCAAACATAACACTGTGGCTAACTTTAGCAAGCTATATAATTACAGTTCAGTAGTTCTCTTGTCCATAAAAATACAAAGTGTTTTGGCTGAAATTGGCACCCTTTGTGCATGTGACTGCCTGGCTGCATATCACCATGCACCTGGATGCAAGTGTTGATGACACACAATTGCATAGAGTAAGGCTGCAAGAGAAGCATGAGTAAGCTTAAAGCTAACAGTTTCCATTTGGTAAGGTAAAAAATGATTGGCAATTTCTGTGCAAATTATGGTTTGTTTTTTAGATATCTTCTTGAGAAATTACTCAAAGAGTAAAATCTCGAGGGTAAGAGCTTCAAAAGAGAACATTTTCTGCTTAAATTGAAGGCAACTTGAAGAACTGAACCTCGATTTTCCCTTTATACTCTTTACTTGCAACAGTTTTCAAAGTGACACACATTTAATTCAAAGGTTTTTTCTGAGCAAATAGACATGCTTCTTTCAGTCACAGAGGCATGAAAAGACGCTGATCACGGAAAGACATTGTACAATTGAGACGATTAGGCAAATCCTTTCCACTGTACTCCAGTGCATAAAGTGAGTATCTGTGAAAATGGCACACAAAACAATTAGTTATCAGTAACTGTAGAACGTCTCAACAGATCACCAAGACCACAGACACAAGAACTTCTTCAGAAAATTTCAAAAACCTGAAATACTGTTCACCACCACAATATACGTACAAGCATATGAAGCCTCTGATCAATTTCCCTCTTCTTATTGTGAGCTTGAAGGCTAATTTGAGTCAGCATTGCACCATTATAGAACCATACATTACATATGTTTACATATAAAGATTTTGTTATGAATGTCAGGAAGACAACATCAGTAACATTCAGTCCAAAACAAATACTTGTCCACATATAAAATTGTCCTTGATGGAGACACGATTGTGCACTCAAAGAATGGTTCACTGGCTACAGTCCAAATAGAAAGATAAAGTCTGAAGAAAATGGAGGAGGTGCACAAACATCAATGCAAGAATCCGTTATTGGAAGTTTTCGGTATTCTTTTTCTATCAGCAAAATGCGGCCAGGCTTGGTAATGTGGGCCTTGCCATGATGTTATGTCATAATTACTAAAAATGAAGCGTATGAAGGCATAATTGTCAATTTTTGTTGTACATCAATTTAATTTCAAAAAAAATACATGTACAACAAGTCGAGTGATAAATCGATGAATGATGAATACTCGTGACATCAATTGCTTGTTTTTTTTATCATATTAATTTATTTACATTACACACAGAGTCTGTACACATGTAAAAGAAAAAAAAAGAATCTCACAAAAACTTGCTAGAGAATCCAGATTTATGTCTTGTATTCAAATGAAATATTTGGGCAAAGAATGCTAGGAATTCTCGCGGGATTCCTAGCGAGAATCTAAAAGATTCTGCCATTTGGCACGATGATGGTCCCCGTGCAGCGTGAAGACCGCGCCGTGTATACAAAAAGCATCACAACGGACCGCACGTGTTTGCCAATATTTTTGCCGCAAAACCGTACTTTAGTTCGTTAAACAAGAATCAGAAGAGAGCTGGTATGTGAGAATACCCAGAATGATTTTGAAGGATATCTAAAAACTAGGTAGAATGTGAAAATCATGGTTTACAGTGCAGATAGCTGTGGCACCTTCAGTAGGTCGACAGTCTTTACACAGCTAAAGGCTTCTAGTCTAAGCGTGCATAGACTCCAATTTGACTCATTGTGGACTAAAGATATTGCAGAAACGGCGTTTCACTTACACTTGCATATTGTCCAGGGCCAGGGTGCAACTTCGGGGATTGAGGAGATTACTTTAGCCTAGTGTACACACAGTAGATCCATGGTCTAGGGCCATGGCATGGGAGAAATGGGACAAGTCAAACAAGTACGGGCGCACGTCCAGTATCGGAGATTCTCTCCAATTTCGGAGAAGACTCTCCGATATCGACGACGTGTTTTCCTTGCTCTCGCAATTTCGGAGATAGTCCCAAATATTGGAGACTTTTTTGTTTAGTTACCTTGGCGCGCAGCAGGATCATGTTATCGCACTTTAGGAATGTGATATCAGAATCCCGAGGATTTCCCACATGACCGTTACTTTGAAAATTCACACGTCTTCTACCAATTAGAATGCGATTGTATTGACATTTGCGCCAGGCATTATGCGATAGCAAGTTGCTGATGACCGATTAACCAGCATAGTTTAGATGTGTCATTATTCAATATATTATTCTTCATGAGTTATTAATAAATTTGTATAGACACTTATGTAAATTCAGATCTAAAATTGTTTACACGGCACCACCGAATGATCGCCAGTGGATGTGGTCTTGAATAAAAAAATCCTTCCGATATTGGAGATTTTTCTTTGTGGCCAAGTTTTGAATACCCCATTAACAAGCCTCCGATAGTCGGAGATAACTCCGACATTGATCTTCCGTATATTGGAACGTGCGCGACGTACTGTCATCTGGTCCGCGGGGGGCCAGTGCCATACAGACGTGTATCACCAAATGACGGCGTGTGAAAAAACGTGTAAAAAAGGGTTTTTTTTCACGGTCGGACGATATACGCGCGTACATTGAAAAGGGTATCAAAAAGATCGCCAAACAAGGAAAAATAGGGTATATGTTTAACAAGAATGTTCACCTTCAAAAAGGGTATTCTTTTGAGATTGCCCGATAATTACATTTAGAGTCACTTGTTGATGTTTAGGGTATCTGAGATCGACTTTCAATTACTAATGTTAGGGGGTCCATTTGAAAGTCCATAGATCTAGCAAGCGCATTGTGTATCCCTTGTTATTTGTAATGCACTGGCCCCGGCCCCGCCCCCCCCCCCCCCCCCCCCCGGGCATCGGTCAATCAATCTGGTCAACTTACGACTTTCACTTTTAGTTAAATAATAATTTTGAAATACAACTTTTTCAGGGCTTCCTTTTTAGACCTCATCAAAGACACTGGTAGCATGGGGAATCATGTGGCTCAGATTTTTTAACTGTGGTAAATGTACAGCCCAGGCCCAACCAAGCCGGTCAAGCATCCATATCCCTCGCCGCCCCACCCGATACGCGCCGCTTGCGCATTGCCTGGCGCCTGCGCCCTGGCGCAGTTGGTTGCAAATCGGTCAGAGTCAGACAGTCGTGTTCAGAGCCAGAAACAAACACACCACAAAATACATTACCTATAACATGGCCCCTTTTCAACTTCTTCTTTAATTCTTTCTTCTACTGTAACACTTTGTTTTTGTCTGACGCTAAACTGCGAATTTTATCGACGTGTACATAAGTTGTGCCATTGCATCATTCGTCACGTATTTTTTGCATGTACGATTTTTGAACGATCGACAGTCGTACGCGTACATGCCTGTAATCAGAAGAGGGCGTTTGCTGCGATATTCTGCGCTCGGCTTGCTTCGTGAATGAATGAGTGAATGAGTGAGTGAATGAAATGAAATGAATAGATGAATGAATGAATTAATTAATTGAATGATGAATGAATGAATGAATGAATGAATGAATGAAATGAAGTAATATCTAGACTCTCTATAAAGATAACCATCACTTCTGGGGAATATTAAAACTGATGTCTCAACCATGGGGCGGGCCATGGGGGCCCAGGGGGGGCAGTGCCGTACAACGTGTACACCATGCGCGTGTGAAAAAACGCGTAAAAAGGGTTGTTTTTCACGGTCGGACGATGTACGCGCGTACATTGAAAAGGGTATCAAAATCGCCAAAATCAGGAAAAAAGGGTATAGTTTTAACAGAAGGTTTACTTCAAAAGGGTATCTTTTGAGATTGCCGATAATTAAATTACGTGTTTAGGGTATTCCGAGATCGACTTTCAATTACTTGTTTAGGGTCTATTTTGAAAGTCCATACACGCGCATGGTGTACACCTTGTAATGACACTGGCCCCCCTGGGCATGGGGGAGGTTGAAAAAAAATCAGTAAAAATTTTTGCAGAGTAGACGATTATTCTGTCTTTATATGTCTTGAGTACAATGCAAAAAATAGCTTGTAATCTTTGTGAAATTGAAATTGAAATTTTAAGTGAGGGCGCACGGGCACCAGCTATTGAGGGGTAAAATGGGGTAAGTGGAACACTTAAGCTTAAATGAGCTCAAAGCAAATTATCGTAAATATAATTTGGAAAAATATTTCCTTTAATTTAAAGTATGTTTCATGATGAACTTTCTAAACTGATGTTAGTGATCAATACCACATAACGTTACCAAATAAAAAAAAAGTTATTGGCAGTGTTCATTTACCCCAAATTGGACCAACCGTGGCGGTACTGGAACAGTGGGCGGGGTAGTGGAACAGGGTTTATTTCGTTGCAAGGAACCTTATTGTTTTCATAGCTGTTTCATATTTAATAAGAGCACTAGTTGCTTTAAATAATATTTGCCATTAAACTAAAAAAATAATACAGATTTCATTTTTTAGTTTTATATATTCGCAGATGCCAAAATCAGGATTTTTAACCGTTTTTTGTTCATCAACCTAAGTCAAAAAGTGGGATTTTAGGTACAAAATCTTAATTTTTTAATCAATAGTTACTGGTTGAATTTATGTAATTTTAATAGGTTAACTCGGAAAATTGAAACAAAGTAGTCATTTGATATTTAAACCCTAAAAAATAATTACAAATGTGTTCGAAAACGGCAGATTCAGTCAAGCCGGTGTCCCACTGGGGTACCCCACTAGGCATCCAGTTGTAGGTAACTGAACACCCGTTGTAAAACAAATTACCTCATTTACAGGTAATTGGCATAATTCTTCTCTGATTTTCGCCTATTTACTTTCATTCTATGCATTCACTTGTTTCGATTAAGATTAACAAACCACATTTTCAATTTTTTCTGTGACTCAAGAAATAATATTCATAGATTTAGCATTTTATAACCTTTAAATTCAGTTTATTTTATAACTTGTCCTTCCTTTCTTTGGTTACGGTATTCAAAATCTTGGAACATTATCTGCATCATCTCCATGCGCCTAGCTAACCCAAGTATTTGGATATGAAACGAAGCAAATATATGGCGCTTGGGATTAAGTGAGGGACACTCGGTACGTATATATGCCAGATTTATATTCTTGCATTGAGGCCAATATATTGTTCCGTAGTTCCAGTATTATCCCCTTTTCCAGTTATCTATCTAAATGTTATACCACGTTACTATTACCTGACAAAATGGCGCACAATGCTTTTCCAAATTTAACTGTACCGTTACTGAGTTACAAATTATTATTATTTTTGGAATTGATCTCCCCCCACATTTTTGCTCTTTTCAAAATTGGGCTATAGGCTGATTCCGCGGTTTCCTAAAGAAAGTTTCAGTACATCTTCTGTGAGCTACCATCTTGTTTTCTTTATAAGTAGTAAAAATTATACGGTTTCACGTCGGTCAACAATTTGTATGTAAAATGAGGTTAGTTAATTTTCGTGATAGGGTATTAGCGAAGCCCCCAAGCGGAGTAGAAAGCAACATAAACATCATATATAGTATTCAATACGAGAAATAAAGTAGCACTTGTTTTGAATAGCATTGACTTGCACTCTAGTCATGTTCAATATGTATCCAGCACCAACTTGAGCAAAAGCCCTTTCCTTACATCTACATCCACATCCACATCGCCATCGACTAAATCAAACTAGATCTACTCATATCATCCAGATCCACATCCACATCGACATCTACATCTACATCCACATCCACATCCATCAATCACAACTACATTACGTCCACATGCCACATCGACTCGACCAGTCACATCTCAATCACATCCACATCGAGTATCATCTTACATCCACATCCACATCCAATCCAGATCCACATTCCACATCACAATCCAATCCACATCCAATCCACTTTCTAAATCTACATCCACATCCATAATCCACATCGACAACATAGATAAATCTGACATCTACAATCCACATCACATCCACATCCACATCCACTCCACACCAATCACATCACAGTCTACATATCTTCATCATCTCCACATCACATCGACATCGACATCGACGATCCACATGTACATTCACATCACAGTCCATTCCACATCCCATCATCCCACATCCACCAATCCACAGCCACATAACCAATCCACCATCCTCATACTACAATCTAAATTCATACAGCAATTAAATAGTCACAGATTGGAAGCCCTACCTAACTTGCAGGCGTAGCTACGGGGGGGAGTAGGGCTGGGGGGATGATCGCCCAATTTCGTGTGCCCTACAAGCGTCCTTCCCCCCCCACGAACATATGAAGGAAGCCTAAAAAAAAGTGGGGTAGTGTAATGATGTGTATGCGCCCCCAAAAATTATTTTGGTGCCCCCTACAAAATTTCAAGGTCCCCAGTGCCCACTGCTGAAAAAATCATAGTACGCCACAAGACAATCAAGTAGACCAATTATCAGAATCAAAATTGTTCAAGAAATTACTGGAAGTAGATCTTAAACTTTGTACATAAACACAGAAACATACACATATAGAGCTCGCTTCATAGTCTCTTCGAAACTTCGATCGGCAGGTAAAAGATGAACTAAAAAGCTACCAAATTAATCAAATTCAGTATAAAACATGTACGTGCATCTATGTGTGGTAGGATCAAAATAGTTTGCATGACAATGTGGGTTGTTATTTTCTTATTTCCTGAAAGATTGAAAGGATATTTTGACAGATAAATAAGAGTCTGCTTATCATCTAGCAGGCTTTTGATCCAATATTAAAGCGTATGTATAGTTTTGGTAAATGGTAACAAATGAAATTCTTTGCAATGATGTTTTTTTCAGATACACCTATAGGATCTATCATTGCCCTGAAAATTGCTCGCTCTGAAACTGTCGCACTATTGAAAAATTACGAAAAATGTAAAATGTCGGGGGGGGGGGACCCTGTCATTTCCCATACCGCTACATGATCTCCTGTAATCTAAACATCATAATTTGTCAATATATACAATATTAAGTAGGTTTGATGTTGTTTTCCGATGTTTAGGTGACAATACAATACTCTGTGAAAGATTTAAGAAAAAACTTGTCTGATCGACCAAAGCTTCGGGCTTTAAATTGAGTGGTTATAAAGTACTGTTCAGTAAGCTCTGACCTTGGGTGGATCTAAACCTTATCAGCATTCGTAACCTTTGGGACGAAGTCATTGACCCCCGGGGGGGGGGGGCACTCGTCTTACAAAGTGATACCTATGTGCCGCACCGAAATCGAAAATCGGGGCTCTGGAACCGGGTCTGTCACGGGCTTGAGCGAAAAATGGGGGTCTCTGGAACTGAGCTAAGGCTTCAGAAAACTAAAAATGCTATGCTCCGGAACTGCATGCACCGCGGAAGTTCCGGCGCGCCAACGGCGCGCCGTGCTGAAATGGCAATGCTCTGGCTCGGCCGCGCCGCCAAGCGGCTCGCCGAGCGAAAAATCAGAAGCGGAAGGCAAATTTGGGGGTCTCTGGAACTGGAAAATCAAAATTTTTCTGTGATTTCTGAAATTGAGATGCTCTGGAACGGAAATTTGGGCTGAAAATGGGGTCTCTACCGCGGCACATACGTATCACACAATTATACTAAGTGCCCCCCCCCCCCGGGTCAATTCGACCCTGACACTGACGTTTTAATCACATGGCTGCATGGAAATAGTCTCAATTACAGCTAATCACCAACTGTGAATAATGATCGTCCCGTTTTTTTGGGGGGGGGGTGGATTGGTTTGGTTTAGACAACTATTTTCTTTCAAGCATATTTGCTCTTACTTAATTGGATTCCTTTTTATTATACAACTATCATTTTAGAATAACTGTGTAGGCCTATTTAGGCTATAACATGTTTGTGTAAATCCTTATATGTCTTTGAATATTTGTATGTTATTTATTAAATGTATTGAATAATAAATAAAACAAATTGAAATTGAAAAAAAAAAAATTGAATTATAACTGAAGATAATGCATCAGGAAATTGTATTTTGACCCAATGATCTTTGACCCATTAATTGACTTTGCAATGTTAGTTATAGAGCTGTTTAATTATGTTAATGATGCATCCTTGAGAGTGTAGGCGCTTGGAAACGTATACATGTAGTAAGCACTTTATAAATGATATTTATTATTATTATAAAGGTATAGTTTGGGGCAAAGTTAATTGACCTTTGACCTTTAAGCAGCGTGACCAGCGTCAAAATTAAATTATGCTTAAAATGATTGAAAAATTATGCTAACTATACGCAACAGCCATGGCCAGCCTCGATTTCGCCCGCCAATTTTTTTTTACCTGCCAAATTACAAGCCAAAAAAAATCATAATTCCGAAATTATGAATTGAAATAATGAAATTAGAATTATGCTGAATTGTATCAAATTATGCTAGGAATAATGTTGGATGTCAAAAAGGATTTTATTAGGCCAAAAAGCACAATTATGCTAATTCATTCTTGCAACTATGCTCTTTAGGTTGACATTTGACCCCTTTGCCTCGTCAAAATAATTTTCTTTTGTCTCGCACATATTCACTAAATTTATATCAAGAACTGGCACCCCTGACTGACGATAGGCAGAAAATGGTATTTGGGGATGTACAGTTCATTGACCTTTGACGGATTTGGCCCAAACTTAAATATTTCACCCTTATCCAATGTTTCATCATTTGTCCAGGTTTCATAAAAGTCCCTTCTGTAGTACTTCAGTAATCTTGAGAACAAGATTATTCAGATATTCAGACGTACAGACTAACCAATGCAAAGACAAACAGACACACATATGCATGGACATACATACATATGAACGCACAGACCAACAACTCGAACACATAATGCATCCAGTCCCCTTCAAGGCAGAGGCATAAAAAACAAATAGAAAGAAAATGTAGACTACACAACAGATCACACTTCATTGTGTAACATCATTTATTTTTGTATAAAATCTATTATGTCCACATCACAATTACATGATCAAGTATATCGCCAATGAGAAATTATTTTGATCAAAATTTCACCACTTCGAGCTTCATTTTCACATTCAATACATACAATTTTAGTACATCAACAGTGTGATAAACGGTTTGTGTATAAGTAAAATATATACTTGGACATTCACATGATTATACACCTTAACATCTCTGTTACATATATTTAGATATAGGTATGTGATATCAGACATTACATTGATCAATATTTTCTTCTGTAGACATTGTTTGATATGCATGGACTATCAATGAAAAATATTGGATCACGAAAAAGTTTAAAGGTAAATGACATGATTGTGGGTAGTCCTGAACTTAGGCTGAAACTACAATAGAAACGATTAAACTATGCAAGGATTCTCTTGTGAAAATCTTGTAGTCAAATGTTGACTTATTCTAAAATAACTAATGTCAATATCTGTCGTGGCAGGCAAACCTGTTGTGTGGTTCTCTATGGGTCCTATTTTTATCGTGCCCCAATAGAATTAATGTTCATGCTTAATTCTCCTCAAGTAAACAAATTAGAGACAAATCCTTCCACATGGGAGATTTGGTTCTTGAGGCATTTGCAAGTGTTTCCAATCATGTCACTAACCTTGAAACAACAGTATACATATGAAGTAAACTACTTTGTAGTTCTGTGACATGGAATGCCTATTAATTTTAGTTTAACATGTTTATAACACATAATTATCTGCAATTTGTTTGTATTGTTTGATTTTCTAGACTACAATCACCGTAAGCTTACACAGGTTATATCAAAACTATTTTTAATGCATTGAAATTAATGGACATTTCTTCTATGAAGACGAACTATATATGCAACTGACATAATGTACTTTACATATTGTATTTGTTACAAATAATTTTGCTATTCTCATATTGTTTATCATACAATCAGAAAAAATACATTTAATGAAATAAAAAAAACAGCACTTATGCATTGATATTTCAAATAAATTTAATGTATCAATAATTATCATGTTCATTATATCAATAACTTGGGTATTTGTTTGAAATTGCATTATGCTTTTCTTTGTATCAATTAGATAAACTGATTTATTTCATGTTTAATAAAATGAAATGAAATGGAATACAGTAATGTTGCAATATAAATCAACAACATCAACAACAACACATCTCCAAAAACTCACGATCACAATGGTTTGGTAAAATGCATAGAATGTCATACACATAATCAGAATATACATTAGCATTTTTATGAAAATACACTGTTAAACCCAACTGGTGGATGTGACACATTTGTTCACATTAACACAGCTGATGTAACACTGTAAGCCTGAGAACATACACTACAAACTTGTGGCCAGTAAACAGAAGTATTTGGACGGCTAGCGGCCAGATAAAATGCCATCCTACTTTGGTAAAAGTAAGCACGAGGCAAATCACTCAAATTTAAGTTATTGGTGTTTCTGAAATCTCTGGAGAATGCTATACAGGTGATACTCATCCAAAGTAAATAAAGAAAACTAGATCTTGAAATAAAGCAGCGACCTCCACGCTCGTAACTTGCGTTGAGTACTGTGTACGGGAGGCAGGCTTTGTGTGTGTGACAGGTGAATGTACAGTACTGTGCAGCAGTGTGAATTGCACTCACACTCACATACACACACTTGCAGATAGCCAGGGACTTCATGTATTGTGCATGGCTGCGCGGCAGGCAGAAGAGGCGCGATGCGCTCTGAAACAATTGGGCAATTTTTGCGTCGCCAAAATTTAGAATTTGGTCAGCGCATGATGCGACTTTCATTTCCTCGTTTTAACCGGGTGAATTTCTTATGTTTTTCTTTGTTAATGGGTTGAGAAAAATACCTCGTTATAAGCGAAATCTCGCAATAACCGAGCTTGTTATAACGGTGCTTGTTTCCATTGAAGAGCATGTAAATAAAAATGGGACCGAGACAATCACCTCGTTAAAAGCGGTACCTCGCTGTATCCGAGCTCGTTATAACGGGGTTTCCCTGTACCTTCAGGAAAAACTTGGAAAAGAAATGATCATTTTATTGAAAGATATTCAAATGTTGTGGATTTGCCTTGATGCCAATGTACGTGTAAATGACAGACACAAATTATTCATTTATGAGAAATGACGCCTTTTGTCACTTACTGTCTGACTGCTTAACAAATTACTGTAAAACCAGAAATTTTCGCAAGCATTTAACTTTCGCGAATTTCATGAGGAATCGAGATTCGCAAAAGCTTGTGTACTCTCAATTTTTTTTAATGCCAATATACAAGACCGTACATGTACTAGTCAGATGACTCGAGATACAGTGCGCCGGTCACTTACGACGACGGTTGAAATGCACTTCTACATTTGATAAAATGGTGTTTCAGAGGCATTAAAACAAATATTTTCCATACATTGTTGTGATAATTAATAAAATACCCAAATGCTTCTTCCTAGCAAATTTGGCTATATATTTTTTTTTCATGGTCAGTGATTCGCGAAAGTTTCATGCACGGGAAATGGCCGTCGGCTCCCATTCGCGAAAGTATAGTGTTTTACAGTAAAGCTGTTGACACAGTTTAAGCTTGTATGTCCAGTCTATTTTCTTCCATTAGTAATTTGTAATTAATGCAAAAACGATTTTAAAAAGTCACAAACTTAACTTGTTCTGGTACAATAACCACTATGAAATGAAATGAAACACAAAACAAAGCAAGACAGTCACCAACTTATTAATGAATGCTTAGAGGTCAATTGTGAATGTACAGTATTTCAGAGAAATTTCAAAGATGAAATTTTCTAATGCATTTCAGTACATGTATAGTATTTCCACAGAGAAAAAGTAAATTATGTGGTTACTGTTATTTTCACCAGTACATCTGCAACAATATAGTAAATCATTCAGCAAAACATTTCAAAAAGAAAGACATTTTATGAATAAACATTTTGAAGTGATACCATTTTAACGAGGTTATGATCTTATATTTATGAATGGACAAACTAAATAATTACCGGATAAACCAAATTGATAAACGTGCTGAAGAAACACAACAAATAGTTTTCAAGAGGAAATTGCAAATAAATGGAAATGTATAATTTAAGTATCATACATCTTATTTCATCTTTTCAGTAAAGCTCACAATATGTAGTTACTAATCTAATATTTTTTGAGCTCACTTAGAATTTATTTGAGTGCAATTTCATAAAAAAACATACTTTCAAATAGCAAATTGCATATGTAGTGCTTTTCAAACACAACATAAAACGCTTATCCAAAAACGATGCCAATATTTATTCAGAGCACCGTTTTTTTCATGCAAAGCTTAACCTGTTGGAGACTAAGTATGAGTTAATTTGTGTTGGGTTCTATGGAAAATGCGTGTTATAATGAAATCAAATCGTCTCCAACGGGTTAATCTTTAACTTTACACGCTATAGGTATGACAATGAGCCGCCACAACCTCAAAAAGAAAGAAAACAAACTAATCATTAGTACTCCATTTGTTAATTTTGTGTGCATATTTCTCAGCCTCTCCCTGAGATAAAGATATGCCAATACACCAAGGTATGTAGTTATTCTAGTAACATGTCATATTTAAAATGTAATCTTCCATTATTCAAGACATTCTTCTGCAAATTATGGATATTTTAGGGTAAATTTTGCAAATCTATTTAATTTATGCAAGAATAACAGATGGAAGAATATGTGATATTATATTATGAGAACCTGATAAAAGCTTCTTGTTGTTAGTATTTAAATATGTAATTAGCAGCGGGAGATTTGAATTCATAATTATTCATATAATTTCTATAATTATATGATTCGACATTCATACATCTGTATAATCCACTAGTAACATAAAAGTATTGTGGCGAATATGCCACTAAATTCAAGTTTTATTTATACTGGTGACAATCAACTTTACGAGTACTGTGTACTATCGATTATGATCAACTACAATCAATTATACATGTGGGACTGGGTGATTATCGTCGCTAGAAGCTGAGGCGACGGTCAACAATTTGATTGATTTAAGTATCAAAATGTAACTTGTTAGCTTGTCGATGATCGCAAATGGTAGTAATCCATTATGCCTTCCTAATACGATATGTGGTATGTCTGGAATTTAATTCTATAATGTGAAATTCAGCACAGACATTGGGAATTTTACGACTTCGGAAGTTTCCTTCGTCTCTCTTTGTTTACATTTTGCTGCGCATGCGCAGTTTGTTGTGATCGATCTGGAATTGATCTTGGGTTGAAAAGGAGCGTACATGGTTGTCAACGTAACTGCATAATTAACCTTCGTCACAGGTCTGGTAGCCAACCGGTATGTGAGTTAGTGAATACTTGTAATGGTTACAACTTATGTATATTCATGAGATTAAGAATGACTTTTAACCAATTACAGGTAAAGGGAGTAGCATTACAAATGAAAGGCGTACGACATTCGAAAGTTGTTTACAAGCTGACCAATCGGATACCTAGGTTGTGCGGTGTTTTACGACGTCCGCAATAAGTTGTTATATATTTTCCAATTTTAAATCCTTAATTACCGAGAATCCAGTCATTTGAATTTTATC
>JZLH01S0357930.1:7087-20481 GCA_001188425.1 Eucidaris tribuloides
TACTAAATTCTAAAAGCCTCTTTATTAAATGGCTCAGTGGTGCATGATTTCTCTTTGTAACCATTTTGGCCGTGAAATATAATTATTCCAGTGTGTTGTTTTCATTGTTTTTATCATATCAAAATTGCTCCAAGGCACACCAGCAATACATTACGCATCTATGAAAAAGATCAAAACAGGGGTGAAAAATAAGTGGTTTACTATAGTTTGGTTCACGTAATGTTTCATTCTCAACGGGTAAATCAAATAATATCTGGATTATATGCTTTCTTAAATTCAGAACTTCCACACAAAAAATAAGGTTTTCTTTTTTGTTCGGAATATACCACGTTATCCGGGCATTAACAGAAACAATGGTTGTTTATAGAACAATATCGTTAAATGCGTTTGGTATCTTTTTCAAATTCAGATACAGATTCAATTTTTTATTGTCCCAGTGAAAATTCATTTTATCGGCATTACAAATGTATACATACATAGAGTGCATGCACTAAAAAACGGTTTCTCTCTACTTTTCTACTTTTCTCTGCGGTTATTATTTTCTGTCATGTAAGGTATAAAGACATTGATGCAATGGAAAGAACAAAACCCGTATGGAAGAAGAAAACGTTTCATCATCACCATCATCACTATCACCATCATTATTGTCATCATCATCATCGTCATCATCATCATCATCATCATCATCATCATCATCATTATTGTCATCATCTTCATCGTCATCATCTACATGATCATCATCGTCATCATCATCATCATCATCGTCATCATCATCAATCATAATCACTTTCATCATTATCAGGCATTATTCAACCATTGTTGAATGAAGCTCCCCTCCAATTAATTTCCATTTGCTTCTGTTTACTGCCATTCTATTCCATGTTGTTGGGCTTGTTTCATCTCTCTACCTTCTCCTTTGTCTACCTCTTCTCTTGCCAATTCTTGGTTGGCATTCACACTAAGAAAAATAAACCGTTGCACCTTTAAAAGTGCAGACCAATGTCATACTGGAAGCTCCTTTACGGGTGCAACTTTGCACTTTTCAGACCTTTAAAGTTGTAAAGTTGTACCTTTAAAGGTGGTCTCGGGATAACATTGGTCTGAAAGGTGCAAATTGCACCCGTAAAGGTACTCCTAGTGTGACATTGGTAAAGGTGGAAAGTCGAACCTAATTTTCTTAATGTGTCCACTGAGTTTCCTAGTCCATCTGTTCGCTTGTGTTCTAAATAAGTGTCGTGTCTATTTTTATTTGATTTGTTTTTTATTTGATTTAAGTTTAACCTTTGTTTTCTATTCGTATGTCTGTGTGTTTGCTTATCTTAAAATGGTGTAAATTTTGGGAAAATTTGTATTCCCCTTTTATCATTTAAATACAAATGGGACGATGTCCTTTTCTGCATCAACTGTAAACCTTATATGTCGACGAATTATTGACATACCACTGTCACTAACGAGATATGTGCAAATGCCTTTAAGCAATATTGTGTAAACTATTGTTTTATTCAGAATATTATGAATATTTAACTGTCTAGCGGGACTCAGAGCCTGAACACTGATGTCGAGATTCTCTAAAATAATGGTTAGAAAAGTAACGCAATGAAAAATCGCCGACAGCATTATATTCGGAATTATAACAGATATGTAAATTCACGACATGCAGGATTCAAGCCAAGAAAAAAAGCAACATACAATTTCTTGTCAATAACCAAGGGTAACAACCATATAAAAAGGGCAATACATTTTTATTACCAAAAACCCCCCGACAATGAATAAATCTCTTTGATGTTTCATGATCTGGACGATGTTCTCCCCAACCCGATTTCTTTGTTATACTGTGCTCATGGTGCAATTTTTTCGGAAGTTCATTTATCTGCTTGTTTGTTATTTCTAATAATACTGTAATAATGAAAATAATAATGAAACGCTGTTGTATAGCACATAACACATAGGTAAACGCTTTTTACAAAAGGAGTGGAGATGATGCACTGGGTTCGAGATTGTGAAATGTTACAAAATACTAAATAAATATGCTTTCAAACTATTTCTAAACTTTTCGTATGATTCTATATTCCTAAGATATTCCGGCAGATCATTCCATGAAACAGCGGCTGCAAATGAAAATGATCTTTCCCCATATGACTTTGTCACAGTGTGTGGGATCGGTCACAACAAGTTTTTACTTGAACGAAGCATTCTTTCTGGTTGATACGGTGTTAAGAATTCAATGAGATACAATGGAACAAACTGATGAAAGCAAATTACTTTGTACTGTATACGGGATTGGATAGGTAGCCAATGTAAATTTTTAAGACTGTGGAAATTGGTTCATGTTTATTTGTTCATGTTACGAGTAGCGCTGCTGAATTTTGAACTAGCTGTAATCTTTGAATTTGACGAGACGGAAGACCAAAAAAGCAAACTATTACAAAAATCAAAATGGCACATTACAAAAGCATGAATTAGGCGCTCAGTAGTTGTCTTGTTAAAAAAAATGCGAATTTTACCTATTTCATGTTTGTCTTATAGTTGCTTGAGTGACAGTTAATAATTTAATTGATTGACATTGATAGACATTTTATTGGTCGATAATTGTATTGTTTTTGCTGACAATGGTATGATACCAGGGTTTATCTCACTCTTCCTTTTCCTCCCGGAGAAGGCAGAGCATTCTGACTTCAGGGTGAAGTTTTACAAACCTACATGCTAGTACCGAAACTTTTATCGAAAGAAACTTGGTTTGACTTTATGTCTTGTAGATCTGTTCTATTATTCATTACGAATTAGACCACGTACAATGAACGTGTGTAATAGACTAATTGGATTACCAGCGTGATAGTCAAGTGGTTAGAGCGTTTGCCTCACGTTCGGAAAGTTGTGGGTTCAAGCCACGGCCAGGTCATACGAAATACTTTTAAAAATGGTACCTTCTGTTTTCTAGCCAGGAGGTCGGCATTTTAGAATAGAGAAGGGTAATAATAACATTTATCTTATGCAGCGCCCGCTGAAAGATCAGTCAATTTGACTGGAGTGGCTACCCTTATTATTATTATTAGTAGTAGTAGTAGTAGTCGTAGTCCTAGAAGCAGTAGTAGTCGTAGTCGTCGTCGTAGTCTTCGTCGTAGTCGTAGTCGTAGTAGTCGTAGTAGTCGTAGTCGTCGTAGTCGTAGTCGTTGTAGTCGTAGTCGTCGTCGTAGTCGTCGTCGTAGTCGTAGTCGTAGTCGTCGTCGTAGTCGTCGTAGTCGTAGTCGTCGTAGTAGTCGTTGTAGTCGTAGTCGTCGTAGTCGTAGTCGTCGTCGTAGTCGTCGTAGTCGTCGTCGTCGTAGTAGTCGTAGTCGTCGTCGTAGTCGCCGTCGTAGTCGTCGTCGTAGTCGTAGTAGTCGTCGTAGTAGTAGTCGCAGTAGTCGTCGTCGTAGTCGCAGTAGTCGTAGTCGTCGTAGTAAATTGATTAAACTATAATCGGAAATTCATTTTATATGCGCGTTTATATAATCTTTTAAATTTTTTGTCTGCCTGTTTAGCTGGTTACCTCAAAAATCCCCCAAACCACGCACTAAACAATTGTCACCAGATGAATAACGAAAAGAGCCGAGCTGAGGAGATATTCTAATTAAGTTTGGTATTTGTTCTACAAATAAGTAGAAGACGGAAATTGATACTTAAGTTATAAATAGAAAAGTGAGTTGCGGTAAAACAATAAAACAAATGCAAGTACTACAACCAATTACAAAAGCGTGCTTGAACATGTTCACATCAACCTTGTAGACCGCTTGAAGGAAAATAGCAAATTACTCACGTACGCAGGAAATTAAGCAGTTCTGACACTAAGTTTATTCCGCAATGTTATATAAAACGCATAAGCCACAACTCATAAGAGTTAAATCATAAAACATCCATGAACAAACACTGTCAGCAAGCCTATGTTATACAAAACAAATAAAGCAGGTAGATTAACTGTGTTTATTATACTTAACAAGTTTCAATAATATTGCATGATAAGGGAAATTGTATCGTGAATACTCATTACTTTAATTCACATGCATGCAGGTTTGGTTAAAGGGCATGATATTTTATAATCACTCTTGCGAAAAAAAAATGACTCTCTACACAACTTAATGCATTAATGTACTCTGATAATGACACACTGGTAATGACATATACGGGAATGTAAAAATCTGATACTTTTGAAAGCCTGGTTTAATATATTTCCAGGACACTGCATTTAGGACTAAGACCAAATGTTAATGTGAAAAATATTTGGCCCATGTTCCACAAATCTTGTGATGCTATCTTAATGTAGAAGATTAAGAGCGCTTCTTTGTGACTTTTATTACGAACTCGAATTTCAAAACATAGAAATTTAACGTGTGTACTGTATTCTTTCATCCAACGAGTCTAATGATAATCAATTAAAAAAAAGGAAATCTCTCTCCATATAATACATTTCATCAATTCGTTTACAGTGTACCGCGAATATTGATATGTCTTTCGTTGGGATAACGACTGTATCGTTAGTACATACTTAACAGCGGGGTTGGTCACAAGAAATAATTGATGGAATTGTGGTCCATCGAAAAAGAGTTAAAAAAAAACTTCAGGTTTTTTTTATAACGTAAATTTTGACCAACTTTGTCAATTACATATCCATCAATATATTTGTGACCAATTTTTTTATGTGTGTTCTTTAACACGCTTAAGCAGCTTAAATGGCAGTAGATAAATGGATCTACGAGTATATTCATGATTTATACGATAGACATGGCGCATCAAGCGAATGAAGCATAAAAGTCATTTAAAATGTTTGAAATATTTAAATGTAGAAAATCTTCAAATAAAAGTAGGTATTTGTAAAACATTTACACGTGATCAGATATTCACTGATATCTTTAAATGATGTATCATTCCCTTTTCTACACCTAATATTAAAGCAAATATAGAATTCTTCATCTGAAGCTATCATTTCATCAGCAGAGGAAATAAGAACAGATCACCACCAGTTAGAGAAAGTAGATAGTTACAAATACTCGGCTTAAACCTTGAAAATGAAGGACAGTCAAGAGATTGCATTAAAGGAGGATGGAGACGTGTTAATATGTACAGGAAATTTTTAACAGATAAGAAAATACCACACTCAGTGAGGAGAAGTATATTTGACCAGTGCATTTTAACAACATTGACATATGGAACAGAAACCCGGTCTACAAGTAAAGAAAATTGAGAACAACACAAAGAGCTATGGAAAGAAGAATGCTCAATTTGACATTACGTGACAAATTGATGCACACCGACATACGATAGAAAACGAAAGTCAAAGATATTATACACCAGTAAAAATTACAGACATGATGGCAGAGACACTGCTCTTATCTAGAACACAAGTCAACCGATGGACTAAGAAACTCACAGAATGGAAACCAAGAACAAGTAAGAGAAGAAGTAGACAAAAGAGGAGAAGGAGAGATGAACACACACAAACACAGCAACTGTACAGTGTGTCGCAAAAAAAATTGTGCAAGTGAAAACCGCCCTCTTTGGCAATTAGAAAATACTCTTGTGACATGGTGCTTATGTTAACGTAAAGTGTATAGTCTTAGCTTTTAAATACCGTTACTTTTGTTTAATTTGCTTGTCTTAATCTTGAAATATATTAATTTGAATAAGAAAGGGTGAAATCGCGATTGTGCCACTTTTACTACAGTCCCGAGTAAAAGTGACAAAATTGTGATTCCACCCTTTTGTTGTTGACAATATATCTCGAGATTAAAACAAACAAATTGAACAGAACAAATGGCATTTGAAAGTTAAGACTTTGCCCTTGACGGTGAAGTAAGAATAATGTCACCAAAGTATTTTCTAATTGCCGAAGAAGGCGCTTTTTAGTTGCAGAATTTTTGAGACACGCTGCAAAAGGTCTCAAAAATTGTTCAAGTGTAAAGCGCCCTCTTTGACAGTTAGAAAATACTGCTGTGAAACATGTTTACTTCAACATCAAGGACAAAGTCTTAGCTTTCAAATGCTGTTTGTTCTATTCAATTTGCTTGTTTTGATCTCGAGATATTATGTAAACAACAAAACGGTGGAATCACAACTGTGTCACTATTACTGGAAGAGGGCCAGATGCTATATTGACTGTTGTAAAAGTGGCACATTACATTTCGGTTGTTAACTAAACATATCTCAGGATTAAAACAAGCAAACTGAACAAAACAAACGGCATCTGAAAGCTAAGACCATGCCCTTGACGGTTGACGTAAGCATAACGTCACAAAAATGTTTTTCTTATGACCTAAGAGGGCGCTTTTAACTTGCACAATCATATTTGAGATACACTGTAGAATGGAAAGTGATTGAGGAGGGCTTCATCCAACAATGGTGAATAGTGATGATCACGATAATCACGATCATATGATCACAATAAGATGTGGACTTAGCGTTGATCAGAATAGAATGCGTTTTATTAGTTCTGGGATTTCAGGATAATTATATGATGTTTTTAAAGTTACACACACACACACACACACACACACACACACACACACAGACACACGCACACAAACAAACAAACACAAACAAACACATGCATACATACATACACACACAAACAAACATACGTTAACACCTATAGACATTGCCATATAGAACGACACAGAGATAGCTGTAGAGACACAAGACAGACAACAACAGTATTTCATGACCTTTTACAAACGAAATACGATGGGCAAGTATCCACTGTGGTAATGTTGTAATTACTCGTTTTGCTTCCTTTCTATACACGGAATTGAACATTTCCCTCACTTAATCAAATTGAACAAATTACGTTTGAGGATATCGGCACTGGAAATCTTTTGTAATATTTGTCCGTGGGATATAAATTTACTTTTGCAATTGTGTATGTATACACCCAGGAAATTGTGGGCAAACTCGTTACTTGCCAAGTTCGACTAGGTAACATTCACCCTCTAGCCAGTTTCGACTTTTGGCACAAAACGTGTACCGTACACTATGTGGCTCATTTCATCAGGTAGTCTGGAAGTTATAGACATTATATAACATCGTGGAAGCCCGATTTAAGAAATTTTCAAACTTTGCTACCTGACATATCTGGAAGTGTTTTAATAGACAAATAAGCACCCTGGAACACAAAAGTTTAGACAGTTACATGTATGCTGTTACTCGTTAAGTAATAAAATCAGCACATGATGTCAGGTGATGAAAATTCTGCAACACCGTCAGTCTATAGGGAAAATTTGGAATGGTCTCTTAAAGGTTTTCACTTTTTTTAATGATCGTTTTGAACTACAATTTGTTTTGGGCTTTATTTAGACCTTATGGGAGACATATATAGCATGGGAAATCATGTAACTACATTTTTTTTTTGAACTGGAAACATTGTAATACGATGCCTTGAAGTGCAATGTGCACTGTGCACCACGAACAAGAACTCGAGTAACTATATTCAGCAATGGCCTGAACAATGGACATCTAACAAACATCAGATAACAACGATTTCCACGAACGAGCTCACGACGGGGTGTCGTGGTGTATCGGATTGTTCCTTGCCTTTCACGCGCGAGAAACTGGGTTCGATTCCCGCTACGGGCAATTTTGTCCTCTATGGCAAGGTGATTTATCTCTATTGCTACTCCGCACCTACGGGTGAAATAGGGACGAACTGGTGGAAACTGGGGTAATAATAATTGCAGGGCCTCCTGGAGAGAAGTATAGTAGTCGCTAAAAGAGGCTATCCTGGTGAATAAGAATTTATTACATGTATGAAAATATGATAATATAATAATAATAATAATAATAATAATAATAATAATAATAATAAATAATAATAAATAATAATAAATAATAAATAATAATAATAATGATGATGATAAATAATAATAATAATAATAATAATAATGATAATAAAATTAAAATAATAATGATTGTTGTTGTTAGTATTATTATTATTATTATTAATTATTATTATTATTATTATTATTATTATTATTATTATTATCATCATCATCATCATCATCATCATCAACATTTTGTGTGACTATCCTCGTCCATTCTTTGTACATATAGGTAAGTTCACCAAGTCAAAAATCCATTTATAGCAGTGGATCTACTTCTGGTTTCACCCATCAATTTTTCGTTTCATGTTTTACGGGAATTCATACGATTTTATCGGGTCAAGTTTCGATATACCGGCGAAAAGAGTTGGTTTTACTGCCAGGTTTTCTGAAACCTCATTACAAAGATCCCTGCTTAGCATTTCATATGTTTCGATTTTTGCGTAAATGCGCAAATGATCTTCTCCAGCCCGAAAAGAAGGCGTTTAATCACATAGTCGTAACGCTATTTTATTCATGCCAGCGGTTGAATACAGCAACTCACCCTAAAGACCAATTTCCCTCCAGTTAATGACATGATTTTGAAAATGGTATTAAGGTGAAAATGTACTACCAACGAAAGAGCAGTGTGGAGAAATGAATGTGAGATTAGACCACGCGTCTACATTGAAATCCGACCCGTATGCCCACACTCTAATATTCCAAAACCATCCATCATCCTATATATCCTGTATCGCACCTATTAAAATGAACAGGCTGTGCTCTGGTTGTTCGGTAAGCCCTCAAAGTGGAAGAAAACCTTAAGAATTCTACCACGCTACCGCTGTGTACACACGCCAGTAAGTCCACGGCACACTCGACGAAAAATCCACGACATCGTGATTTATTGTTCAAAGATTTTGTAGTAGACAAGTTGGCGACGTTTGGAGCCGAAGGTCCCGGTTTATTTCATAACCTAATTTTCGGGATTTCCAATCAACAGAATCATGAGATAATCCTACTGATTAAAATTTAACTAATGGTGCTCGTGGTTTCATAAATGAAACTGATACACCTCTTATTCCCCCGCACCATGTGTAAGCATGAAGCATTCTTCTCCAGTTCATCATTTTTCTTCAAAAAACCGGTGTAAATTCAACGTTAATTTCTTTGGAGGAAAGCTATATTTCATAAAACGACTTTTTGCTCAATAACACAGCCATACGGAAATAAGTGGGTTTTGAATCATTGCAGATATTAAAACGGCACTCCGCTCAATAAGAGGCATGGTTTAATCCGTTTGTAATAGCCGCGATCGATATTTTTCACTTAAGAGGATTGGATCATTGATTGAAATTCGTTGCGTTTGTGGAAATGTGTTCATGTAACATAATTCCCAAAGCGATAATGTTTTATGGAAACCCTAAACCCACTTCTATATCTTCATTTCATGCATTTTTTGAGATTGCTAGCAGTATTACGGTGTTTTGAGCCTACCATAAAATGTTCTTATTGGCTTACAATTTTAGTGATTCTTCTTATAAGTAACAAAAGGGCGAGTTGAATGTAAACCTTGTAACATTCAGCCTTCGGCCACTATTAACTTTGGAAAATTCCACCGTTATTACATGATACTTTTAAAGATTGGGCCCCTAGAAAATTGAATTTTTGAATCGCGGGAACGGTGAACTATCAAGATATCAAGGATTAGGTGACTTGAACTTTTGGTTATTAAGGGCTTATTCGATGTCGACAAAAGACTTTACGTTTTCGTCTGAAAGGTACTGCTATTCAATGCTACATAGCTACGTAGGGTTTTTCAACCTTAGTAGTAGGCGCCAAAAAGCACTTTGCGACTCGTACATATTTTATCAAGCAGTTTTTTTTTCAAAGTACCTCGCCTTTTGCAGGAGTGCAAACCATTCGTCCACCTATGCCAAGTATAACAATGAACCCTCACCCTTTTCTTCGAATAAGATGAACCTACGAAGTTTATGGACTAAAGTACATTATTTTAACTCTTAACGTGTAAAAGTCACAGATCTCCACCAAATAATAACATAAACTCCACGGGGTTTAAATCCTCTGGCATGTTTAGAGTTAAATTTTAAATGACAGGTACGCGCTCTTGAACCTCATCAGCACAATCACGTAAATTGTATCCATGATTACTTCACTCTGTCCTCTTATCGTGATAAGTTATCTGAGGCATCTTCATCGACTCCTAAAGTCACTGTGGAATGAGTCTTTGAAGACAAAGTTTGTTGTGAAGGATGGGTTCCAGTCCAATCATGACAATTCATCGTTGAAAGTAAAGTATTTTGAAGTAAGGCTTAAACTCTTCACGTGCTCTTAGAGTCATTTATTAATAAATGTGAAGTATTCTAGATGTTCTTTTTTTTTTACTCAAACCCTTTAAATATCAGCGTAGCACAAAAATGTCTGGATTCGAGTCAATAGGTGTCTATCAAATGAAAGCAAAGTGTACTTCAGTGTACTTCAGTGTTCTTCTTCTTTCCTTTTCGTCTTTCTTTTTCTTCTTCTTCTTTCCTTTTCGTCTTTCTTTTTCTTCTTTTTCTTCCTTTCTGTCATGATAACTAAAAATACCACACGTTCATTCTTTTTCAACCGGCACTCACGTTTTGTTTAGCACTGGATATATTTTGTGCCGGCTAAAAATTTGATGTGACACGCTGTTACTATATCACTTCTCCAAATTCTTGAGTGCTCGTGATTTCGCATAGAACGTGATTTTAACGCATTTTGAGGCACACGTGAAGGAATTTATACATCGAATGCAGAGTCTTTGACCATAAACCCTGACCTGAAGCTTCCGCAATTCGATTCTTCTAAAAACTTTCCAGCTGTGGCGCCCCCAGTTTATATCTGTTGCATAGACATCTGAAATAAAACATTTAGCTTGTTTTTCAGTAATGGTTGCAAATCCGCTCGAGGCTATACAAGATTACCTACACACCTACACGTAACATTATTTATTCTCGGTAGAGGGCAGACTGACAGATGCCGTTGTGAAGGAGTCAACTCGATACTGTCTGCCGTTTTCTGCGTAACTTGACATCGAAATATCTTGATACCGTGAATGGAAATCGTCAAAGTGGAAAAAATCAACCCTTACGAATGTAAGCATTCCCAATCAACAACAATAATAGCAACAATAATAATAACAACAACAACAGACAAACAGGAAATATAGTCTCCTCATGGACAGATATGATGACGTTGTTACAGTAAATGTACTTTGAGGGACCACACTTAGCTCGATAATGCATGTTCAGAGTCCAATGACTTGTATGAGATACAGGATCTGTCTCGCGGGGATGCACATGAACTCATCTACATAATGTGCATCTGAGCAAACATGTCATTCGACGCTTGCGGACGGGCACCAAGTTTGACGCGATTAGGTTGGCAAGGTGAGCAATGTTGTGGCGGAACTCTTGACAGATGCGCATGACAAACATCACCGTGCTAGTCCGAAGTTAATCAGCAAACACGACGGCAGGGGACTCTGATTTCAATAATCACGTTCGTAAGTCACATCAGTCACATACGGGTCACAAAGTAAATACGTATTCCGTCTATTTCTATGAGAATCGAGTTTGGCTGCGAGCAACAACATTGAACATGTCGCCCTATTTCGTAGAATCGAGTTTGCTTCAAGTACGCCACAACTTTGGCGACACTACCGTGTAAATTTGCTCGAATGTCACGTCTGATCCGTTTTATCACCAATGAATAAGCTTTCCAAACTTCCCAAACTCAATGCAAAATATTTTAACGTTGAATGACGTAGAAGCGTTTGTGTGTACACTGTACATGCCGGCTTACCGAGATGCATACGAACACGTTGAAGTGTTCTATCAGGCCCGTCTAATCAAAACATCCACAACGAAATTCAACCAACAATAACGACAGGATCTGACGACTTTCTGCGAACATCCCGGTGGATTTGACTGATATTTATCTCATGTTGGTAACGATGGTTTGTTGGCTTCCGACAGATCTTGGGAAAAGTGGTTGTATTGGAAACTCACATCATTGGGCATCGCAGTTTCCACAATTATCACTGCCTATTACTGCCGCACGATTGACGAGAACGTGTATGTCCTCTTGGGAATGTGTGTACTTTTGTAAACCTTCCTTTTCTCTTTGATACGACGGCAAGGCTTTTCTCTAAATGCTTCGATGTTTTAACATCTTATGCGCCACTTTAGAGTCAGAGAGGAATGAATGATGGGTTTATGTTTAATTTTTTTTAGCTACACATGAATGTATTTTCTGACAAAAGTTACATAATTTGTTCTCGTCTCCCTCTGACATTATTACATCAAACACATGATTGAAAAAAGGAATGGTAGAGAGTATACTTTGTCAAGAATGTATATGTGTTAAAGGTATTGGCTAACATTTACCGCAGTTAAAAAAAAATCTGAGCAACATGATTCCCCATGCTACCAGTGTCTTTGATGAGGCCTAAAAATGAAGCCCTGAAAAAATTGTATTTCAAAATGATGATTTAGTGCTTTAAAAAAGTGAAAATCGTAAGTTGACCGGATTCACTTGTCCATTTCCTCCCATAGACTTACTGTGTATACACGTAGGCTATTAAAACTCGCCCCGAGTTTTAATTGTTTATTCATGCATAACTTGCCATTGGCAGTGTAACTTTCCAAACTTTTGTATTCTAGGGTGTTTATTTGTCCATTTGAACACTACTATGTACCTCAGATATCAAAGTTTGACAATTTTTTAATTTGAAGCTCCACAATGTTAGCCTATCACTTTAACTTTTTACATGTCGGGCACCTTTTTAAACAATAAAGCAATGAATAACTTTTAGGTTTTACTGTCAACTTCCAACAGCAGTAACTTTTTACACATGCACGATAAAACACATTGTGGCAATTCACATCGTGACCACAATGTGAAACACACAATGGTTCACTGTGTAGGTAACCACACGTAATCAAAAAGAGCTCCCCCTCCCCCAAAAAGATGTGAAAGACCGTTTCGATTTGTCTTAAGAGTATGTAAAGTTACCGATCTCATAACCATACCAATTATCACAGCACATCAACACGTTAGTTATTTCATTTCATTTCATTTATTGGTTTCTGCAACTCTTTCATGAATCAACATTTACAAAGAAAATACATGTACATAATATAATGAAAGTATTTGTACATATTGATTTCGTGATACATTAAATTATACAGTTATGAATTATTGTAGTATACTACGAATTATCTTAAACAATAAGGAGTATAAATAATGAGCAATATACATTGCATTTTCTATTTAATAAATTTAAGGCGGTTGCTGGGGTTGACACAAAAAGCAAAGCTTTGAAAACATGACAACCCTGTAAAAATTCTATGATTCTTCTTGTACATTCTTATCACAATAGTACAAAGGTGCAAGTGCGTGGGGGGGGGGGGCTGGGGACGGGACGGTGGGTGCTTGGCCCTTAAAATGTATTTAAAGTATTAATATCAGGTTAAGACTGGGAATTTATAAAATGTAGTCATAATTAGTGAGCATGTAATGTAAAGG
>JZLH01S0357930.1:59631-74119 GCA_001188425.1 Eucidaris tribuloides
CGAGCGAAGAGAGATAATTCGCTGCAAGGGAAGAGTAAGCCTCTGCATCTTATAATACTTTTAGAGGAAAATCATACATCTTGTAAACTCAATTTATCTCTAGTTAACCCTCCACTTTCATGTGTAATGATTCAACCTTTGTCTTTGTCATGTTTATATACTACATAAATATTGTATTCATTCCATTCGTTTTACATATAGGGGAGGCGTCAATTGGTCAATGGATAAGGCGTGCGGTTTCCTCGACCTAGGAGGTGCGTGTTTCGACTCCACACCGGGCCCGATGGCGGTTGTGTCCTTGGGTAAGTACACTTTATCCCCATTACCCCGTCCTCGGATAGAACGTAAGCGGAGGGCGTCGATCGATTGTTTCGGATTGGGGGGCAAAATATTGAAAAATGTCAAAATTTTCGGCGGGGGGGGCGGGCAAAAATGAGAAAACTGTCAAAAATTTTCGGCGGTTCCGCGCGCCAAAGTTAGTAATACAGAATTTTTCGTGGCGAAAGTGCAGCCGAAAAATTGGCGATTTTGTATATCGATGTATGTCTGGATTATTAGGACCATGTTTTATGGTTTGATACGTACTTTCCCATGTTTTATAAAACATATTATTTTGCATTGCATATTATGAATTTTTTCAATTGTTCAAAATTATTGGTGGGGCGTGGGCAATCGATACTGTTGCCCCAAATATTTTCATGGGGGGGGGTCGATCGCCCTCCCCTTTCCCCGCAACATATAACAGCATGTGCTGAACTTGTTCTCTTTATTGGAAATATGAGGGTAATCTGGACAAACTTGAACTTGAAGATGATAACGTATTGGTGTAAAGAAACCATTTCGGGTCATTATGTCAATATCTGTCAAGACTGTGTGTCATTAAACTCTGCCAAAAAATTTCATTTATCAAATTTTAGTTTGGGTAAGGCGTAATTGTGGTAAGACAGTGGACATTGGATTTTATTTCTTGAACCATGATTTGATAATGTGACAACTTACTTTATTTCCCCTAACATCGAAGCATTACAAATGTTGAATGGTTTCCCTGTTAACCATGCTTAGTCCGGCGTGAGTTCGTTCGCATCTTTCTTTAAAATTTAATGTCAATTAAATAACGAAATCTTTTCTGAGCAACGATTCGCCTGTTATCCGGTTTGAAAACAAACCAAGCTTACTCTTCATTCTATGTTATATTTCTAAGTTATTCAAATTTCAAATATCAAGACCGCAATCGTCATAATCTCCCATAGTATACAAAACACATTACTATTCAAACCCAAATTAGAACAAAAGTGACGACACTAGACGACCAAATTAATTTTTTTGACACCCTACGATCATGAAAATAGTTTCACTACCCGATATCAGGAATATCAGACATTAGAATCCATTCCTTTTGAAATTGAAAACTTACGACTGCTTTAACGCCAAGTTTAGTTTTGGGGATATTTTTTTGTTTAATTTAGCTTTATGCCCCAAGTCAATAAACCTGCAATACTATGATTCTGAATGTCTTTATTTTTTTGTTTATTAGTTAATTGAAAATCTTCGGGGGGGGGGACCCGAGATTTTCAACTATATTTATTATATTATAGCATCAAAGGGTTTAAAAACTTTAAGTTACATGTGCTTATAACCTCCATCTGAAAGAGCAGACTCTGCTTTCTAGATGCGCTAATATCGTCATATACACCTTTTTTAACCTCTTTGATGCTATAATGTAAAAATATAGCACGCAGAATGCTCGGTGGTCCCGCCGCCGATACTTTGAAAGTTCATAACTCGCTATTCTTGGTGGATTTTCGTCAAACTTTCATTAATATGTTTCTCTCATTGTTCTGCTTTTATTAAAATCAACTTGACGTCAGGTGGACCATGCCTTTAAATGCTATTACTGCACAAGACTACATTACTTATTGTAACTTAAAACACATACAATATTCAGAGAGTAGTACCACCCATCACAAGGTAGCCTCTTGTTGTTCCGTTCACCGACAATTCGGGGGACATGCCCATTCAGTACACAATTTACAGGAACTCTAGCATTTAGGCTACCAGGCCCCACCCAGGTGGCTAATGAGAATGATGGGTGGTTATAAAATTAAAATTATACACATTACGATTATTATTCTTTTGATAGACAAATATTATTGAATTTAGATAATGTAAATCGGAAAATTACATCCGTGTTTAAAGCAGGTAAGTTTTCAATTTCAAAAGAATGGATTCTAATGTCTGATATTTCCTGATATCTGGTAGTAAACTATTTCATGATCGTAGGGCTGCTCAAAAAATAATTGGTCGTCTAGTGTCGTCACTTTTGTTCTAATTTGGGGGTTTGGAATAGTAATGTGTTTTGTATACTATGGGGATTATGACGATGGGTTTGATATTTGAAATTGAATAACTTAGAAATATAACAAGAATGAAGAGTAAAAGCTTGGTTTGTTTTCAAACCGGATAACATGCGAATCGTTGCAGCAAAATATTTCTGTTATTTAATGACTTAAATTTTAAAAGAAAGATGCGAACGAATCACGGCCGGACTAAGGCATGAGTTACAGGGAAAACTCATTCACATTTGTAATGGTTCGATGTTAGTGGAAATAAAGTAAGTTGTCACATTATCAAATCATGCGTTCAAGAAATAAAATCCAATGTCCAGCTGGTCTTACCACAATTACCCTATACCCAAACTAAAATTTTGATAAATGAAATTTTTTGGCAGAGTTTACATGGTACACACAGGTTTGACAGAAATTGACATAATGACCCGAAAAATGGTTTGCTTTTACACAATACGTTTCATTTCAAGTTCAAGTTTATTCGATTCCCTTCATATTTCCAATAAAGAGACAAGTTCAGACAACATCTGTTATATGTTGGGGGAAGAGGGAGGGCGATCGCCCCCCCCCCCCATGAAAATATTTGGGGGCAAACATATCGATTTGCCCCCCCCCCACCCAATAATTTTGACAATTTGAAAAATTCATAATATGCAATGCAAATATATGTTTTATAAAACATTGGAAAGTACTATCAAACCATTAAACATGGCCTAATAATGCCATGACATACATGTATATACAAAATCGCCAATTTTTCGGCGCACTTCGCACGAAAAATTCTGTATTACAATTTGGCGCGCGGAACCCGCCGAAAATTTTTGACATTTTCTCATTTTTGCCCCCCCCCCCCAATCCGAAACATCGATCGACGCCCCTCCGGCTTTACGTTCTATCCGAGGGACGGGGTAATGGGGATAAAGTGTCTTACCCAAGGACACAACCGCCATGGCCCGGTGTGGATTCGAACCACGGACCTCTAGGTCGAGAAACCGCAGCCTTATCCATTGAGCCATGACGCCTCCCCTATATGTAAACAAGGATGAATACAATATTTATGTATATATAAAACATGACAAAGACAAAGGTTGAATATTACACATGAAATGGAGGGTTAACTAGAGATAAATTGAGTTTACAAGAATGTCATGAGTTTTCCTCTAAAAGTATTATAAGATGAGCAGGAAGCGATCGTATTGACAAGGGAATTCCAAATGTGAAGTCCATGGCAGTGGTCAGATTCAAATCTTTCCCCAGACGCAATTAAGGAAAATATAGAAATTGATCAAATGAAATTGATTTCAGCTCAATTTGATTAATCAAAAAGTAATTAATTTAATTAATTACTTCAGACTTTTCATCGATTGTGTCCCATCTCTTACAGCTTTTGTTTTACCCTCCGTTGTTTCTTTCTGCTTAATGTTTATTTTTCCCCGTTCTTTACCTTTCACTTCCGTAAGTGTATGACGACTAACCTGATAAACGTGTTCACCCGTTGTCTATGACGTGATTTATTTTTATGTTTAAGTATAACAAACGGCCATTTTATTCAATTGTGGTCTATCAACAATCGATAGTGCCATTTTAGCAGCCGTTAACTATGGTCTCGAAGGTAATTGAATCACAACACCAAACAGGCAAATTGAAATAATCAAATTAGTGCAAATATACCACGCGAGCTATTCCCGTGTCCGAAACGTGTTTACGGACATTTTCAATGCAAACTATTGAATCTAAAAACAATCGAAGTGTAATTTGTAAACGGTTACTCCACATGTTTTGTCACATTTCAAACTTTCCTTAAAACTTGAAGCGAGCTCATAGCATAAAAGTGCCGCTATGTGTGTTTGTGTATGCATGTTTGTGTACGCATGTACCATGATTTTATTTTGCCATTACGTGTGGATGGGCTTCCCGTACTCGAATGGTGACGCTACTGTTCAAGTTAGGCATTTACCAATCAATGTTGCTCTTCATATTCATATTCAGATTCAGATTCATTCTTTTATTGTCCCATTAGAAATTCATTTTTTTTTGGCATTATATACTACCATATTAACACAGATTATGCTACAATCTACAATTCAATTAAACAATTGTATACACAATATAGATATACCAATAAACAAATAAATAAATTTCCCGTAATAGTCATAGTACACAAATTATTTGGATTAGGCTTATGATATTGTGATAGTCGAGTACAGTGGCGACCGAAAGTATCGTCACGTTCCGAACGCATGCAAACGCGTTCCCAGAAACGAACTTCGTTTCAATAAACGCAAGGCACGTATTTGCTACGGTGGCTTTGCGTTTCAACGCGTTTGGACATCATTTCATGAAACGCGTTTCAGTGAACGCGTTTGGAACGTGACGTTACTTTCGGTCGCCACTATACATGTAATAATTAATGCATTTTTCATTAGTTTTGCTGAAAATACTGTCTTAAAGTAAAACAATACTTTGATCAAAGTAATTGAGAGTTCAATAGTTCATCAAAGCTGCAAATAAAAATATGACAAGAAACACGGGTATTGGTAGTTTAACTTCATATTAAATATAACTTTATAACGCGGTGGGTGGTAACAACCGTTTGGTGCTATTACTCTGACGTAAGTTGTCACGTCCAGAGGGTATGATCGGCCTCGTACTTGTACAGACATTATTCGTGTTTCACTTACTGAATTAGAAACGAAACCTCATTTAAGTGTAGTATTTTCACCCTATTGATATTTATACGACTTTTTCCAGTATCAATTTTATTTGAAATCGACCATTTTCATGATTACGCGTTTGTGACTGCGAGGCGATAAAGCCATACAATTTCTGCGAGCTACGTGACATATAAGCGCGGCAACGTTGTTATGATCCATTTTCGTTTTACTTTAATTTCGTTATGATTATTCACCAGAGGCGGATCGCGAGTAAGACAACGAGTAAAACAGAAGCCAGTCGGTATCAATATCACAAATAATAGCATCAGATAAATGTCAGGCGGAATTAGTATTCCTTCCAGAAATTTCAGCTAAGTTTATTTAAAGGTTGTCAAAGAAACCGTGGCATCTAGTTCGTTATAAAATAAGCCACGTGAAGGGTAATTTCATCAGTCTGCCTGTATTCTCAAATTTCCAAATTGATGGTGTCTGACATAAAGTAGAACTGCGACCTACATCCGAAGGCACACTTAA
The DNA here is from genome assembly GCA_001188425.1 of Eucidaris tribuloides. Lineage (NCBI taxonomy): Eukaryota > Metazoa > Echinodermata > Echinoidea > Cidaroida > Cidaridae > Eucidaris > Eucidaris tribuloides. The sequence goes on from JZLH01S0357930.1 coordinate 65,165, forward strand.
AGTGTTAAATACCCCTCCAGTCTTTCTCTTTTCGTATTAGTGTACGATCGAGGATACTTGCAATAACAGAAAACTACGGAAAGATGATACGTTCGCTTTGTACGTGAAACTGGCAATTTTAATTATTTCAAGACAGTTTAATCGGGAGATAATGTAGACCAAGTAAACTGTAAGACGAAACAAGACAAAGCCTGTGAACGATTTGTCATGTAACAGACACTGACAGACACGTGCTTATTTTGTTGAGCTGCAGAGAAAGTACGCGAGTTTATAGTTACGGGTTTTTTTTTTTCGAATATACACTCTTAAAAATTCCGGGTCACACTGACTCAGAGAAAGGAACCGTTGGGGGCACACTCTGAAAATGGTCAGGTTTAACCACATTCCGGGTCGACATTGACCAAGACCCAGGTCAGGTTGGCTCAGATTTTGGTCAAACTTGACATGGAATTTGTCTTAAAGTAAAACAATACTTTGATCAAAGTAATTGAGAGTTCAATAGTTCATCAAAGCTGCAAATAAAAATATGACAAGAAACACTGGTATTGGTAGTTTAACTTCATATTAAATATAATTTTATAACGCGGTGGGTGGTAACAACCATTTGGTGCTATTACTCTGACGTAAGTTGTCACGTCCAGAGGGTATGATCGGCCTCGTACTTGTACAGACATTATTCGTGTTTCACTTACTGAATTAGAAACGAAACCTCATTTAAGTGTAGTATTTTCACCCTATTGATATTTATACGACTTTTTCCAGTATCAATTTTATTTGAAATCGACCATTTTCATGATTACCAAGATGTTATTAGATTACCAAGACCCAGGTCAGGTTGGCTCAGATTTTGGTCAAACTTGACATGGAATTTGGTTGAAACTGACCCTTTTCCGAGTGTGCCCCCAATGGATTCCTTTTCCGAGTCAGTCTGACCCGGGATTTTAAAGAGTGTACATGTCCCGGGGGGGGGGGGGGTCGCACTCCACACCGCCTGTCTCCCACCCGTGTCCAACAACCTCAGAAATGCGCCCTAAACGGCGTAACCTATAAAACAAAATTTGCAACCCTAAATGGTGTAACACATCAGAAAAGCTACCCTAAGTGGCGTGACTCCCAGGAAATCCACTTATTCCGATACCCTAAGTGGCGTGAACAGGGAATCCACTAATTTGATACCCTTAGTGGCGTACAGAATGAAATCAACTAATTTGATACCCCACTCAAGTGTTCTTCTCATCTAAAACAATATTGTACATTGCGCAACCCGAAGAGGTTCACTTAACAATTCATAAATAAATCTCCTAATTATCAAATGTTCATGTTGGAGATGTTATTAGATCCACAAAAATTTGCACCCCTAAATGGCGCAATCTGCATAACCAAATTAGTATCCCTAAATGGCGTGACATGTGAGAAAAGGCTACCCTAAGTGGCGATTGCCAGCGAACGGTGCTGAAAAAGCTATCCTTTTTCCAAAAGACGTCGACGACGCCCGAGGGCTGGAAAAGGGATCCTTTACGACGCTTTTTCTGGACGCGGGTGCGTAGCAGGCCGTGTGGAGAGCGACCCCCCCCCCCCCAGGGTACATGTAATCCCCAGTACCGCAACTCGTACCATGGGACTCGAACCCTTGACTACCTGGTAGAAAAACAAAATTACACGTCACAATTACACCACTAGCCAACCGAGACTACAAGACTACCACAAACACATCATAAATCTAACACTTTGGGATCTAATCATTGCTAGCAAAATTCAGTCCATTTAACAATTTTGATCATTCAAATGAATAATTGACTCAATCCTTGTAAAAAATATTTGTCTGATAATGGACATATCAAATAGCTATTTCTTTCACATATGATGTCGAAGTGAACATTACAATCTAACTCGAGAAAATTGTACATTCAACAAAGTTGAAAGCGGCAACCGTATGAGGTTGCTAATAAGGTGTTGTACGTATTCACAAGATGATGTTATGCAGTAAAATTCGTGATTGCCAAAGTTTACTGTAAAATTACAACTTTTTCCCCAAAATATTGTATTGATTTACTAAAAATCCAGTTACTAGTAATTACAACTTGACACCATTTTATCATTGTGTTTTAATGACTAAATACACATTTAAAAGTGTAATGACCATATTGCAGCTATTTGGGATGTGAAATTACATAAATCACACCAACCATAAAAGGAGAGAGGGTGTTCAAGCTATAGTTTCCCTAACAAAGTTGAAACCGGCAAGCGTATGAGGTTGATAATAAAGTTTTTCACATCTTCTCAAGATGATGTTATTTAGTAAAATACTTGATTGCCAAATTTTACTGTAAAATGATAGCTTTTCACCAAAAATATTATTAATTTACTAAAAACCCAATAACCAGTAATTTATAACATTATATCTTTTTTTTATACTGTTTGAGTCATTAATACCCATTTGAAAGTGACTAAGTTTCAGCTATTTGGGATGTAAAACTACACAAATCAAACAAACCATAAAAGGGGAGGGGGCGTTTAACGGGTAGTTTCCATTAGCACATAAATAATACAACATGCGAGTTTAAAACAAATTAACAGCATGCATAACGTAATTGCTTTTTGGCTTCTCGTCAATGCATTTTAATGGCCGCAAAATTGATTCGTCCTTCGGCTATATGTCTGAAACTCATTTTGTAAACAGCTTACTATTTATCGTCATGAATAGCAATATACTTTGCCGAGTACATTTTTTTTTCATTTTCGCATTTAATAAAGTGCTTGCTTTTTAAACGCCTCTTTTCTCACGTTTTGTTTCGTTGCGATGATTCCTATTCTACCTGGCAGCGATAAACACCTATCTACTTACCTTTTGTTAGAGCTTTCTTCGAGATTACATGGCGCTCAATCTTTGTTTCTGTTCGAAACTTTTGATATGCGTTAGCTAACCCTTTTCGGACTAGTTTGCAGGGATCATTTTCTTCAGGGATCAAATAACGAAAAGTAAATGAAAGCAAATGATATCAATGTCCGCAAAACAACTTTGCGTGGAGAACTTCTAGGAGAATGCGGATCATTTTGTCCCAGAAGTATTCAAGTATGAAACGAATGATATTTTGTAAAAGGGTAACCAACGTTTTCCAATAATATTTAACAAATGTGAATTTTGATTCTGTGCACCTTGTAATGTGTAGTTATGGTCCGCAACATTGTTCATTGAGAAACATCTTGTTTCTGTTTCTTGCTTTGTTAGATACTTTATATCTCTTCACGTATATCGTCAATCATATTCAGTTTCCTCAAAACTTGTGTATTTGTAAAGAAAAAATATTTTCTCCGTCACATTAATGAACCCTTTTTATCTGACGTTATAGAAGCCGAGAGATATTCAGAAAATTGAATTTTCAGTTTTCTAACAGAAAACCATTTCTTTCAGAAAGTCTGTACATGTGTGCTTGGAGTCTACAGTAGGTGCAGCAACCGTGACATTTCATGCAATGCGCTTCGGGATTCGTTAACTGATATCGATAAAAAATCATTGTATGTGTCGTCAGTGTTAAAGGTATATCGAAATTGTGTTACATTATGTCTACATACCGGTGGTCTTGAAGCCCAAATATGGTTTTGGTCGATCAGGCAAATTTTCAATAAAGTCTCACAAACTGTGATATTGTCATGCCTGACTTCAGAAAACGTTTCCCTGCTTCCAGGCCCGTTCCCTTTAATACATCCTTCCTTCAATAGCATCATCGAGAAGACCATTATGTCCTTAGGATTTTGTCTCAATTCCAATATCGGCCCTCTCTGGGCAGTTCTTGTTCAAGATCCTCACTCCTTGCAGTACTTGCCAACTCTTTTAGCTCAGCTTATCCTGCTCCGTCAGCTTCTACATCCACAAAACGTCCCAGCCTTTAACACCGTGGGAACGATATGGAAGAATACAGCACACCTTACTGAAATGTGTATCCAGGAAATACCTTACAAATCCTTTTCCATGGGGTCAAAATTTCGATACTAAGAATATTCATAAAGATTAACTACATGTGGAGTAATTGGGGTCATGAATTCCAAACCGGCTTGAGTTTTGATTCTGTTTTACAGTCGGCGGTAGCTGATCTGCTACTGGGGTTATCGTGAAAAGTGAAGATTTTTCGACGCTGCACATTCTGCCTGGTGTTGGCGTATTAATTTGATAAGTCTATCATCGACACTACCTCTAATGGAATGCAGCTAGCCGTGTCATCCACGCGTGCTTCCACATAATTTCCAAAGTGGCAGGTGCATCTGATCTCTCTCGTGATTTTCTGGTGGCGACACCGAGGCTTTCTGCAAGACAGTACAAATAAAGACTGCACTTCACTTTTCCGATTCAAGTCATATACATTTCAAACTTCATAATTATAGAAGTGCAGAAGTATAACTATGTGGTTATGTGAATGTGTGAATGTGTGAATGTGTGTATGTGTCTGTGCGTTTGTATTACATTTGTGTACGCGTTTGTTTCATTGTGCGCAAAATGGGTAAAACACAACAATGCCCCGGGATATTAGGGTTAAAACAAGAAAAGCGTAATGCATTTTATTAATGGACATACTCTTTGGCGTAACAGCCGGGGGGCAGGGGGGCTGAAGGATTTCAGTGGGAAAATCCACCAAACCACCGGGAAAATGAAAGGAAAGAAAGTGCTTACGCCCCCACATTGTTTTAGGTGTTTGAATTGTTTTTATTACATTTTTTCTGCGCTACCCCCCCCCCCGACCGACTATTCGGCGGCTTGACTGACCGGGAAACATTGTGGACCTCGTATTTGAAATGAAAAATATTCTATGGTAAGTTACAATTCAAGTTTAGTTCCACATGCCAGATGCTTTAATGGATTGCTGCAACAAGTCCTAAGCATTTCATTTTACTTCAGATGCAATCATTCACACTCTGCACATGCGTACAGCTATAGGATAATAATGACACCTTTACCAATAATGGCACGAGACTTTTAACCCTCTACACGGCCGCAGATTAATGTTAAAAGTGCATTATTTCCACTTGATTGACTACCCACTCAAGTTGATTAGAAATGTAAATCATGTTTCTCTGAAAGTTGGTGGTAACATCCGCTTGCAAAGTAACGGAAATACTCTCACTTTTCGCCGATTTTTAAAATGGGATTGCAATTAGGAAGTCTACAGCAAACATTATCTGAAAAAAATCCGGTATTCAAATACAGTACAGTGACACGATGTGGCTCCCCTTAACCTGTCATTACCATCGGCTCACTTTAATCTCTTTTATTTGTGCCAAATCAGAGGAAAATGGCTAAAAGTGTTGCATTTGGGGAGGAAATTAAGAACCAAGGACATTTCCGATTTCAGTTGTCTCATATTGAACAATTACACAAAAAGATATAAATATCTAGGCGTACTCGTTGTATCATTGGTTGCAATATACATCCGTTTATTGATTCAATAATCAATCATAAATGTATCATGCCTTTTATTAAGTGTCCAGCACGATTTCATGCCCGTCGCCCGTGATCCGTCTAATGATAAAAATGGCATTATAAACTCGCTGCACTTTATTCATTTACAAAATAAATACACTCTATATTTGGATATAGTATATCATCTTCTCGGCTTATTAAGGTAGGTTATTCATAATTTTATGTTATTTTATCTCATTTATCAGATGTAGCGAGTTCTGCTCTAGTTCTCTCTTTAAAAAGAAAACGCACACACACACGAAGAGCGATGAAAACACCACTTTCGGACAGTGTGCTTGCAATTAAATTAATAAAGGGGCTACAAGTATCGCGTGTTAAAAAAATCAGTTTCTCCCTGAACTAGATAAAAAATGTCAATTGTTCTTCTGAGGCTTTGCATGCCACAAATTTCGCTGTTACTCTTTTCAAACGTTTCTTGGGAAAGAGGGTGTTTTCAGCCCTGCAGACCTAGATTGAGTCAACTTTTCATTTTCCACAATTTTCTGGGCAGTTGAGGAAATATTTGAGCACTGAATACCAAAAGGTTCATGTTATGGAATACATGTACTTAACAAAACAAACGTTTCCTATGGTGACGTAAGTACATGTAACTATGGTTCAATTTCGTATTCGATCACTTTTTGCCCGTCTACTCCGTGGTTAGATAATCATGTGTATTATTGTCACGAATTCAAGTGTCAAAGGTAATGAATGTTAAACTCTACAGTAATTGCAACGGGGAGTGAAAGGCTTTTGAAAAGAGAATTCATTTCCGCCAAATTGACGAGCAGAATATCAAATATTTCACGATTTCAACATCCGTGATTGGGTCTCATGTTTATCGTGAATGGAATAATAAAACAAAATAGACGTCAGGCAAAATGGTCTACACATCCGGACAAATTACTAGCATCTGTACTATAAAATGTGCATACAGTGAGTCTCTTATTATGTGAGGTGATTAGTTGCTCAATACGTCACAGTCAATTTAATCATGGTATTGTATTGTATTTATCTAAACGCGGCACCACTTGCCTCAGCCAAATGCTGCTCTTCCGCAAGTCCGTGCGATTTATAACACAAATAGTGAAAAATATAGATTAAATATGCATTTACATACATTAAGACATACAAATATTATAATCTCCACAAAAAGAAAAACATAAACAAAAATTAAGAATAAGTAAAAAATAACGTTCGAACAGAAAGTACATATAAAGTCATGAAAAAGACCAATATTGTAACATACACTGTAAAAAACAAAATTTAAGATTAACTGGGAAAAATATCAAAAATGAAAGTAAGAAAAAATAAGAAAAATGGTAAATATGGAGAAAAAAATCGTAAATATGTAAATATATCAGTCTCCAGAATATGGTGAATGTGCAAATCAGAAATCACTGCAACAAACAACTCACAACTCTTCTTCTGTAGCATAGTACATTGCTAAAAAGCAATACTTACATTGTTTCCTAATGGGGATTAAAGAGAATACACAGTACTGGTTGATGATGGAAAATCTTTTTATCAAAATTTCACATTTCATTAGTTTCCAGGTGAGAGTAAATTACATTTGCATTATAATGTGGGACTAATTCACTTCATATGCAATAAAAAGTTGAGGGATTGGCAGTTTGAATACCCGACTGAGTCAACTCAGTTGCTGCAGTGTGAATGGTATAGTCCCACATATTGATTTCTGTGTTAGTACTTTGTCAGCAGTGGGGATTTGTGTTGCAGATTTGTCAAAAACTAAGTGTTCTGTTGTTTTCAACTTCTCTCTCCATACTATAGTGACATTTTTAGAATACCATCTGTTCACAGAAGGTTTGAAAGCAGCTGATAACAAAATGATAATGTTCTGCAAGTAATCAACCAGTACTGTGTGTTCTATTTAACCTCTTCGTTAAACTCATGGTATTCTTGAAATCTTGAAAGATTACATTTTTTTAAGTATTATATCAATAAACTGATAACAATGACTATCACAACTTCTACTTTAATGACAGTGAAATGTCATTCACTTCATTTTTTTCTATTTGTTGATGTGCGTTAATATTTTGAACCTGTCGGATCAGAGCTGCAGCTCAAAGTTTTGATTCCCCCCTACGCCGCAAGCGTACTTTCCCCTTACGCTCTAGCAGACCACCTTTCCACCCAGGGGCGGCGGAACTTATTTTCAGTTGGGGGGGCAAAGCCAAAAAGGGGCACTTGTATGTCAAAAAGGGCATTGGGGTATGCAGAAATTTTCACCATCAAATTAAGTTTTTGCTTGAAGTTGATGTGTGTTTTTGCTGTAATGTAACTTGAGTAACCCCTGTTTGATTTTTTTTTCGATTGTTAAAATATGATGTATGTATTCCGCGAGCGAGCGTAGCGAGCGAGCGGTTTGGAAAATTTGGAAGTTGAGGGTTGTAAAACTCGCTCTGTGGTCTATTCTGGCGCTACAACTCTGATTTTACTGGTAGGCCTATAAAGTGTTAAAAAGATGAAGAACATCATGCTAGATCAAACAAATCCATAGGAAACAATAAATAAACACTTTTTGGAGGGCAGGCATGTTTCGTTATGAAGAACAGGAATGGACTTCCACTGTAAAATGTTCCAATTCATTTCATACATGTATTAATTTGTGTTTTGACACATTCAAGTTTGGAGTGTACATGCCGATTGCGCGGCGACTGAGAGCAGCAAACTACGGTTTGGGGAAAAATAAAATCCTTTATCATAAACCTTTCATTTTCTGGGTCATTCTTCTCTTTTAAACGATTTTCTTTATTGAAGAACATGAGAAGAAAATTCCCTCACGAACAGGGGCGTTGATCCATGTTTGGGATGGGGGGAGGGGGCAAAAATGAAAAATATCCAAAATTATCGGCCCGCTTTGCGCGACAAATTGTCATACAGAATTTTGCGCGCAAAGCGCGCCGAAAAATGACAGTATTTTTTTGCCATATGTTTAATGGTTTTATAGTGCTTTCCAATGCTTTTGAAAACATATTTGCATATTATGAAATTTTCAACTTGTCAAAATTATTGGGAGGCAAATCGATATGTTCGCCCCCCCCCCAATATTTTCATTGATGGGTACGCCCTCGCCCCCTCCCCAGGATCCACGCCTCTTCTTGCGAAAGGCACCTTTTGTCGCTTGAAGAGTACATTATTAAAATAGGGCCATGTTATCAGGAAAACAGATGGAGAGGGCCCAATTTTGCCACCCCTGAGGACACTATATGAGATGCCAAATGCCCCTTTGGCACACCTTTGTGCCGTTTTGTTGAACAATGTACCCACTTATTCTCTTTACTCTAAAATATGGCCCATCAGGGGCAAAAGCACATAAAACAAATCATGAATACATGAAATAAAAATCACTGTCAACCAAAGAAAATGCGTATATTAAAAAACAAGTTTCACCTCATTCAGTCTGGGTACAAACCAAAAGAGGGCACATTTGATTTAGAAAACCCAGGAAATGTAATAGGGTTAGTGGGGCAAACATT
>JZLH01S0357960.1:6005-31699 GCA_001188425.1 Eucidaris tribuloides
CGTTTGTGTTGATTTCCCCGTAATATCCCATTATTCATTTAAAGCTTTCAATGTAATGAGCATGAAATAGCCTACATGTAAAACGAGATTTCTTTCAATTTGAGCTTCGCCCTCCAAGACAGATTCTATGCGAATTCTTGCGCGAAGGTCATTTATTTATTTATTGTGTTTATCTTCTGGTTCTTGGTAGTACGGTTCTTGTATATCAGGGTTTGTTTGCCGTAGAAAAGGAGGTATAGAATGACCTGAGCACAAATGCTCAGTATTTTTCAACTTTTTAACTTAAAACTGAATTATTTGATCATTCACACGATATGTAGGCTTAGGTTACAAATGCATTCATGGAGGAGAATTGAGATGGAGTAAGACCAGAGAAATAAACAACAAAAAAATCTACCAAATGTCAAAGAAAGCATATGAAGAGTTTGATCGCAAAAAAGGTTAACTCCACTTTTGTAAATCTGGAGAAAAGGTATTTCTTTGCATGAGTTTGTACACGCGCCTATGGAAAAATATAAAACCCCAAATATCTTGCACTTGCTCGTGGAATTTGGCTTCAAATTTCATACTATCGCTAGATAAGTGGGTGGTAAATGTGTTGATGCCCATAACTCAATTTTGGTGAAAATGGTGTTAACCCGTTTTGCGATCAAACTCTTCATAATTAACTCACGAACAAAATAAAATTGTAACACACAGATTATTTTATTGCGTCTTGAAACGTGACCAGCCATGTCTTCGACAATATACAGAACCAACTCGCGTCAAGCGCTACAAGTAGTGCATTATCGCATCATCGAAGTTTTCAATATTTCATGATCACGGCGAAGTTCAAACACGTTTTCTATAATGTTTGAAATATTCTTCGACAGTTGCAGACATGAAGTGTTGCTTAATGCCTTCTATTTGTAGATTCATATTAATCCTAAAGCCCCCCCCCCCTCCCACAAAAAAAAAATAGAAAACGAGGTAGGTTTACAATGCTCAGAATATTATCAAAACGTGGTCAGAGAAGAAACCGCAAACGCTTGATATCATAAAATAATACGACTTGCCAGCAGGCGCGGTTCTACGGGGGGGGGGGGGGGGCCCAGGGTTTGGCCCCGAATGAAGCCTCCAGTAGCCCCCTAAAGTTTTCGCTCTAGAACCTGCTTGCCAGCCAAAACATTGGACCACCGATCTATATTCATGGAAATCATATTTTTTTTTGTATTGGTGTAAAACCTAAAGTATTTTATCATTTTCTCTATCCAGAATTCTCTAAGTTGTTTCAGGTCAAATACAAACACAAGTTTATGATTCCCCGTTGATTCTACCATAATAAATGATATTCCGTAAGTCATATGAATCATTAGGAGTCTACCTTTAGCATATTATAGCCAAGTTATCCTTCTGCTAGGTAATGATTAGCATCCCATTGCAACAAGCAAACAGACATATCACTCGTCACATTATTAACAACGTAATGATCCAACGAACTGATATTGCTCTATTTACAAGAGAAAAGTGCAACAGAATAACCATACATAATTTTACTTATGACGAATTCGCAAGAACCTACAAAGCAGCTTTGCAGTTGTCTGACGAAACATGGGTTGAGCGACAGCGTAGGCAACCGGATTGAACAGGCTGTTGCTGAAAGCCATCCAACGAGCTATCTCCTTGAAAGCAAAGGTATTGATGGCTTGTGAGAGATAATCTTGATGTAAAAAATTGATAAGAAAAAGCCTCAGTGTAACAGGCAACCAGGAGATGAAGAAGGCAATGACAATAACGGTTAGCGTGCGCATCGCTTTAGTCTGCTCATTCGATGACTCTGGCGTGGTTCTGGACGTTTTAGAAGGATGATGATGTTTCAAGAACTCCTTCGATGTTGGCAAGCCTCCTGTTTCCAGTGGTTTTAGAATCATTTCGCCTGCCTCTGGAGCACGTTGTTTTCCCGATGACCGTCCCTCGATCCGTTTGATCACAGTCGGGACATTTGACTGTTTGTCATCTGCATGAATTTGAACTTGTCTTCCCTGTGAAGTAAGCGTTGATCCTGAGCTAGGGAAAGAACCAGTGCCTTTTAGGGCCTCTTCAGACCCTCGTCCCGAAGTAGCCATCTGTGGACCACCGCACTGTGCCTGCCCCGCGGTACACTGCTCTGGGTGGTCACGAAGATTTGCTTTTTGCCAAGCGAATGATACCATGGGAGCTCGATTCTCTCCCGCGAGTGATATTGGTGGATTCTTCCTGTCTTTTGCGAAAAGATACTTGGCGCGAAGTCTTTTGATCCTCCTGTTCCTTATTCGAACGTATATGCGTAAGTACATGACTGTTATGCCGAAAAATGGTATTACGACCCTTACGACGTTCGTTGAGACATTGGCTGCAGTGTTTGTAATAAAATTTAAGGGACACGTGTTAAATTGGTTATCTGAATCTATCGTTTCGAGAAGATTCCACAGTGTGCATAAGCCAAACCAAAATAAGCAGGGAACAATCCACGTAAATACATTTACCATAACTGCTTTCCGTTTGCTGCGTTGTTGGAAATGGCGTATGGGATAAAAGGTGGCGAGATATCTATCCACACAGATCACCATGAGCCCGAAAACTGACACACCAACGAAGGAATTTTGGAATCCGATGTAGATATAGCAAAGAGTGTTACCAAAAACCCACTTGCCAAAAATCACAACTGTGGAACGTATCGGCATGCATGTTAATCCTACAAGCAGATCGGCTATGGCCATGTTGACAATGTAATAGTTACTGTAGATTCTCAGTTTTCGCTCCGCCGAAAATGCCACCAGAATCAGCGAATTAGCAAAAATAGTTGCAAAGGCAAGGAGAGCAAAAACTAAAATTTCGAGAATAGTTGAGAGGTTTAAGGAAGTCGAACCCGGATGGATGTCTGTTGAATTCATTTTTCAACAAGTGAGAGCTATATAGATAAACCTCTCGATGTTTAGATCAAATCTTATTGACGTGAGCGTCAAAATTCGGGCACCGTCGCAATCGAAAGTGTCAAAGCAAATATTCGTTTTCTGAGCGTGACAATCATCAGGTTAGCTGTAATCGCACAGACAGAAACCGACCAATGATTGACAGTGGCTAAACGGAAGGGAAAGGGGGATCCTGGGTACAAGCCCCCCCCCGACTTTATTTTTTTTCTTAAATTAATGAAGCATGTCTTTTCAGACCTGTACACATGTATTTTGTTGTTGTTAGGTTGTCATATTGTTGTGCATTGTAAGGCATGGCTTATGACCTTCCAAAGGGTGGCGGGGAGAAAGGGGAGGGGTTGGAGGGGTGAATGCTGCAGCACCGGCTCTGGTAATGTCAAAATCTAGAAAATCAGGGAACTTTGTAGTGTAGTTCATGATTTTTTTCTTTCACAGTTGCCACCCCCATCCCATCTTTCACCCTCTTCACTTTTTTTTTTTTTACCCTGGCACTACTACTACTACAGACTATCCCAACTCCTTTGTGACCGCAAATGAACAAATAGTAATACATATTGTGGTATGGTTGTATTCGTGCGGCTATAACCAATATAGCACTCGCGGTTGCGCAAACGTTATTCCTTCTCTCCTCAACATGTATAAACATCAGGGGCGTAGCTAGATTATCTTCATTCAGGGGGCAATGGTAGGAGGCCTTGATTTTTGTGGGTGGGGGCACATTTTGGGTTTTTTTCGGGGGGGGGGGAGGGGTACATCTGAAAGATTCACACAGACGCATAATTATTTTTTGTATAGGGAGGCACCTGGGGGCTCCACCAATTCTGGTGGAAACACGTATCGATCCATATCTACCCCTCTTTTAAACTTGCATGCAAATCATCGATTTTATAATTAAAGTTTATGCTGTGAAAATTTCATTGTCATATTTTCTCTTTGTTGTAAATTATTATTATCAGTAAATATTGTGACAGTGCATATATGGAATCATTTTCTATATCAGGACCAGAGATTAATTCAATACATTAATGCTTGCTTCTCCTCAAGTAAAACAAATTCAAGACATATTCTTTCATCCTGAAAATACAATTTAGCCGTTATGTATTGGTTTATTTTTCAACACACACACACACACACACACACACACACACACACACACACATACACACACACACACAGACACACACAGACACACACACACACAGAACACACACAGACACACACACACACACACACGCACACACATACAGACATACACACCCACACGCACACACGCACACACGTACACACCATCACAGAAGGAGGGAGGGAGGGAGAGAGAGAGGAGTACCCTCGCCTCGGAAACTCAAAGCCAAAAAATATACATGCTGTCAAAAAGACCTATGATATTTCTGTAATAAAATATTTGCTGCCTTGTACAAAATGCATGTAGTAGCGGATATTAATTATTATTCTGAAACACCACTTTTGATATCGGCTTTATTATTGCAAAGTCACTTTCCTCAAATTCCAAATTCGCATTACCTTTGACGCTAACCGAACTTCTTTTCGCAGCCGGAAATCGGTGACGTAATATGAGCGCCAAATAAATGTGTACCTATAACTAAAAACTCGAAATAAAAAGGCGTCTCTTTTTGTATGGATTTTCTGATTCTTGGTGCGTAATACGTCGATTAGAAAGTGACAAAAGGAAGCACTTAGCTAGAAAAATTGACCTATAGACATATCAATTTCGTATCAGAAAGAAGGTAACAGTTACGTTCATGCCAAATGAATGAACATATTTTTTTCTGCATTTAATTTCACCATACATTGGGACCCATTAAGACGTTAACAGATATGTGGCATTATGTTATGATTTCAGAAGTAACAAGATATTTTGTTAATAGCTCACTAGATGTAGTGCCGTTTATCTAAATTACTTTTATAGAATAATAACTTTTGTGAAATCGATGAAAGACCATGGAATTGATCGCCATTTTACAATCAGGTAGTAAAAAAAGGGTGTGCGCCTAGTATTCTATTCCACAATGATATAACTTCTTGGCATGATTCAACAAAGAACTGAAGAACATGGGAGGTTCAGGAAAATGTTACCGACAAGGACAAAGAAAGGCGCCATACGGCCAATTCACAAACTGTGCACCAACACTCTTGCTTTCATGTATTCCACGACCGTAACTGTATCTTCATAACGTACTCTTTAGGGGTATACAGACAGGTTGCGTGACTTCAAGTGAGCGCCGTGCCCCCCGGTTTACCCTCCCTACTCAAAAGTATTGCAACATAAACTATAACGCATGTATTTTTAGTTGAAGAGGGTCTTTCTTTAATGATGTCCTATTGAAGTTTATTATTGGGAAATAACAAATTATTTGAAAAGAAATCAATCAATATTCTTTCTCCTTTCTTCTCCAAGGCGGAGAGATTATCAATGTAGCTGCACCCACTGCAGATGAGCTGAAACATAAAATTCAACTCCCTCTCCCTATAGGGGTGGGGTATTAATTCACATTAGCATAATAATTCGATTTCATATTTCCCGTGAAATGGTTTTGATGGTTTGGAAAGACTTCCAACAAACAAAAATGCCAATATGTTACTCTGACGTGGTCTCAGAAAGAAGACCACATCCGGCGAAGACGAAACCGCCTCCTATATCTTCATAAGACAGTGAAAAGGAGAATACGCCCCATAGTTTAGACAAGACCTCTTCAAGATATAATTTCTTAGTCTTTCTCAATTCTAAAGGCGGTTTATTATTGCAAACATCCTAAAATTTACTGTACTTTTCAGTACATTGGATATAATGTTGTGGATTGGACATTGGATATAATTATTGCAAACATTCCAAAATTTACTGTACTTTTCAGTACATTGGATATAATGTTGTGGATGGAAGGCCAGCATCTTTAATTAGTATCCTTATCCTCCTTTCCACTGCATGCCTTATGAAGTGGAAAGCGCTTTATAAGACGCTCTTTCTTCATCGCCGGATGTGGTCTTCTCTCTGAGACCGCTTCAGAGGAACATATTGGTATTTTGTGTTTGTTTGAAGTCTTTCCAAACCATCAAAACGGTTTCACGGGAAATATTAAACCGAACTACGATGCTAGTGTGAATTGACATCAAACCCCTATAAGGAGGCGAAGAAAATGTTAAATTTAATGTTCCAGCCCCTCTGCCGGCCTGCATTTGATAATCTCTACGCCTTGGAGAAAAAAAGAAGAAAGAATATTCATTGATTTCTTTTCAAATAATTTGTTATTTTCCAATAATAAACTTCATTGAGACATCATAATAGAAAGACTCCTTCAACTCAAAATGCATGCGTTACATGTATAGTGTATGTTGCAATACTTTTGATTAGTGAGGGTGTACGTATCAACCGTGCATGAAGGATATACCAGTCGATATTGTGAATGGCGTTGGATTTAAAGTCCCATCAATAAGTTTAGAACAAGTGTACAGAATACAGAAAGTTTTCGAAACCTCCATGGAGATATTTCAAATAAAGTCACGTAACATAATACAGGTATTCGGTATAAGGGCTGCAAGTCGGAGACTTGTAGAAAACTGTACATTGTGAAAGATCCATAATCTGACCAGAAGAGGGTGCTGTTCAGTTTTGCTTCAACTGTGCCTGTCATATATTAATCGTCGCAGTTAGGAGAGGTCAAAATATATTTGATATTCGGTTTAGATGGTTTGTTGATGCAGTGTTTGGAAACAGCCAATGCTGAAAGAAGGAGATAAAAATGTGTGTTTTTTTTGGCTTTTTATATTAATGAAATATTTCTTTTTCGTTATCTTCTGCGTCTTCTCCCTTTTCCTTTTCTTCTTCTTCTTCTTCTTCTTCTTCTTCTTCCTCTTCTTCTTCTTCTTCTTCTTCTTCTTCTTCTTCTTTCTTCTCTTCTCTTCTTCTTCTTCTTCTTCTTCTATCTTTTCTTCTTTTCTTCTTCTTTCTCTTCTTCTTCTCTCTTCTTCTTTCCTCTTCTTTCTTTTCTTCTACTCCTTATTCCTCTTTCTCCTCTTTCTGCCTCCTAAGAGTGTGTGATGAATAATTGTAAGGGCAAGAGGCTAAAGAACAAAATACAATATGACCCCCCCCCCCCAAAAAATGTGGGATGTGGTTGAAACTCATATTATGGGAACAAACAACGACACTCCCCTTTTCTCCAAACAAAATTACTCAATTGTCTGAACTCGTTTGGAGTCACCGAGGACATTTAAAACCGGAGAATTCAGGGATCTGACTATGAATCCATTTATGATTTGCTACATTTTCATACCCTGATTTTTTTTTCTATTTTATTAAAACACAGGTGTGTAGTTACTGTACTATTACGGTTACAAATATCCACTCGAATATGCGTTATTTATTATGGGACCTACCCTCCTACTCAAAAGTATTGCCAACATACCGGTACACTATAATGATGCATTTTGAGCTTGACAGGAGTCTTTTCTTAATGACGTAGTAATGTAGTTTATAATGAAAATATAACAAATCATCTGAAGAGGACATCAATGGGACAGTCTATACGACACACACACACACACACACACACACACACACACACACACACACACACACACACACACGCACACACGTGTTCCCTTATCACTATCTTATGAAGGTAGGAGGCGCTTTCGTCTTTGCGGTGTGGTGTCTTCTGTCTGAGACCGTGTCAGAGGAACACATTGGCATTTTTTGTTTGTTGGAAGTCCAAGCCATCAAAACCGTTTTACAGGAAATATGAAACCGAATTAGAATGCTAGTGTGAATTAACACCCAACCTTACAGGGAGGCGAAAAAGGTTAAATTTTATGTTCCAGCCCCTTTGCCGTGGGTGCGTCTGCATTTGATAATCTCTCCGCCTTGGAGAAGGAAGGAAAAAAAACCAATTGTTCATTGATTTTTTTCAAATAATTTGTTATTTTCCAATTATAAACTACATTACGACGTCATTACAGAAGGACCCCTTCAACTAAAAATGCACGCGTAATAGTGTATGTTGCAATACCTTTGAGTAGGGACGGTATGTAATACAAGCCTGCTTTATATTCAGGTTCCACGACTTTAGCTACGATGATTTATTTATTTCTTTAAAAAAAACATGAATTCTAGAATTGTGTTATCCCCAGTTAAAAATGAACAGTAAACTCATTGACAAGGTGCAAGAAGTGTTAAAGTCAGCTAGTCACAGTCACATCGCTATTACTTGTAATTCATAGGCGTGAGCCTTTGTTCGAACAGTCGTGAGATGCAGGCAAGAAAATAAACATCTCAAGATTTATTTTTCTTAGTGCAAATAAACATTGTAAAATATGGTATGAGAAAGGGTGCTATCGCGCTGTTTTTTTCATTTGAGTGAGAGGGAAAACGCTCAATTCACTCGTGAGAAACACCCCCCCCCCGAGCACCGCCCGTGCTAACCCGTTCCCGCAGGAACAAGTCCTATTGGATTTTACGTTGAAGCATAAAATAGAGCAAGTGCGAATGGCGTGCCGCTTGAGCAGTCGTCTACGTCACTTTTTTGTGGGGGGGGGGGGTGGGGCCACCCGATTCACTACAGTTGAATTTGATGTTGGGGTGGTCTAACCTTTTGCCCTTGTCTCGGTTCCAGAGCATGCAACTCTTTCTATCCCGAAGAGCACTCTCCCTCTCCAACCTTTTCTACCTTCACTCTGCCTAGTCGATGTAAGAACGAGATTACGAGACCTCTCAACAGGTCACACTAGTCTTAGTTCAAGACAGTTGATTGATGATAGTAATCTCTGTAGTATATAGGATAAGTTCTTTTGTCTGGAAGCCAGACTACTTTTGTCCCTGCACAGACTGCAGTAAACAGATTTATGGTTTTGATAATATGCGAGGTACATCAAGCAGAACTATGCGATGTTGTGTGTGTATTTGATTTTTGACGACTCCGGTGAAATATGTTCTTTAAATAGTACTGACGTATTGGTTGCTTCAGCCAATGAAAATTCTGCTCGGCATCCCCAAATTTACAACGAAGCGCGGAGGGCATTGCTCTCTGTTTCAGCACTGTGTCTTTTGGACACTGCTAATAGAAGACGCGATATTAAAAAAGGCCATTTCCGGGATCTGAATTTGACATCAAGCGACTTCCTTAGAACTTCAGAATATTAATTTGAACAAAAGGTAAGATTTAAGTTTAATAATCTGAGAGATCATACAGTTTCATCATCAATAATTATCAATATGTTGTGTATTGGTGTTTATAATATCGACTTGTGTGTTGGACAGGATATACGTTTGCACACAAGAAAAAATATTCCCGGATTTTGAAAAGGAGGGAGCGGCTGCCCAGTATTATTTCATAATGATTATGATTCCCATCTGGCCGTCCGTTTGTACAAAGCTATGGGGCGATTTGCAGCACGATTTTTGTCTCTATACATGTATAAACTCCTCGAAAAAGTCCCGCAACTGAACCAATAATAATACTAATAAAACTAATAATAATAACAATAATAATAATAATGATGATAATAATAATAATAATAATAATAATAATAATAATAATAATAATAATAATAATAATAATAATAATAATAATAATAATAATAATAATAATAATAATAATAATAATAATAATAATAATAATAATCAGTAGAAGTCGTCGTCGTCGTCGTAGTAGTAGTAGTAGTAGTCGCCGTAGTAGTAGTAGTAGTAGTAGTGGAAGTAGTAGTAATAGTAGTGGTAGTAGTAGTAGTGTTAGTAGTAGTAGTAGTAGTAGCTAGCAGCAGCAGCAGCAGCAGTAGTAGTAGTAGTAGTAGTAGTAGTAGTAGTAGTAGTAGTAGTAGTAGAAGTAGTCTAGTAGTAACAATAGTTGCAGTAGTAGTAGTAGTAGTAGTAGTAGTAGTAGTAGTAGTAGTAGCTGTGAGGAAGAGGAGATGTAGATGTAATTACCGTATTGATGTATGATATAATGATTTTGATTTGGTTACTAATAAAGTTGCACAACATATCTCATGGCTTTTTTGAAACGATTTTGTGACCTTTGTGTTTCCTGTAAAACATGTTCCACTCTGAAGTAATGTTTCCTTGAACAGTTATGTAGGTAGTCCAGAAATAAGTTTAAACGATATTGGTAAGTGTTGTGATGTGGGTCATATGACTTGTGAATATTTTAGTTAACTTGATTTTATGTGTATGTATCAGATGATTCAGTAAAAGTGGTGGTAGTAGTAGTTATTGTAGTAGTAGTAGTAGTAGTAGTAGTAGTAGTAGTAGTAGTAGTTATTGTAGTAGTAGTAGTAGTAGTAGTAGTAGTAGTAGTTATTGTAGTAGTAGTAGTAGTAGTAGTAGTAGTTATTGTAGTAGTAGTAGTAGTAGTAGTAGTAGTAGTAGTAGTAGTAGTAGTAGTAGTTGTAGTAGTAGTCGTAGTGGTAGCAGCAACAGTAGTTAAGGTATCAGTAGTAGTATATCAGTTGAAGTAGTAGAAGTAGTAGTAGTAGTATAAGTAGTAGTAGTAGTGGTGGAAGTTGTAGTGATTGTGGTGATATCCTGTTGTATACAGGTTTAGAGGAGGAGGGGGAGAAACAGAAAGGGGAAGGAAGAAGATCATGAAAAAATCGGAGGGGGAAGTAACGTTAAAAGGATGTGAGGAGTAAGAGAAGGAGAAGAAAGAAAAGGAGAAAAATGAGAAGAGGAGGAGGAGGAGAACTTCAAGAGGAGGACAAGGAGGATGTGGAGAATGATTGGAAGAGATAGAGAAGGAGGAGGAGACCGCCTGGAGAAATCAATGTATAAAGGAATATCTAAATAAAAGGAAATCATTCTCGAAAAAAGAAGACGGAGGCAACAAAAGAGAGAGAGAAAAAAAATTATATATCTGTGATATACAACTTTTCATAATTATGTTTTCGTGTAATATGGCCAAACATACGCCACTGACTTTCACGGTTCAAAGCATACATCATATAAGGAAGTACATGTAAAAAAGATGAATGTGTTGTTGGCTAAACTTGTATATACATCATTATACAAATTATACATACGATGTATGTAATGTATGCTTCTATTTATATTTGTATGCCTCACTGGATGCTTTCAAATGAATAGAATTACTTGTGAGAGATCGCAGTGGTACCAAAGAAATCTCCTTCTTTGTCGCCGTCGGCATCGCCCTCATCCTCTTTTTGCATTTGAGGAAGTGTGCCAAAAAAAGGGGGAAAAAAGACAAGAAATGTGTATGTGGCTGACGTGTGTACAGGTTTTTCTAACACCAGTTTGTATCATAATACACCCATATATACATATATTGTATGCTGCCGCATTGAATTATTTGTGTACTTCACGTGACACTTCAATTGAACTGAATAAGTGACGAGAACGCAATAGAACCAGAGAAATTGTGTTTGCTATTCGGTTGACAGTATTTATGTTGGCTGTTGGGTAGTATTCAGGTGAAGGTAACTGTGACTGTCAGTGTGGACGCTTTCCCACACGATGAAGTTTTATATTTTTAAAGGGATTTGTCTTCTTCCTCCTCATCTTCCTCTTCTTTGTCTTTCTTCTTCTGTCCTTTTCAGTTTTCCCCATCTGTCCTTTCTTCTTCTTCTTCCTCTTCTTCCTTCTTTCCTTCTTCGTTCTTCTTCTTCTTCTTCTTCTTCTCTCTTCTTCTTCTTCTGTTTTATCCTGTTTTTTTTTCTGCATCGTCGTCGATCCGTCCTCATCTCTTATACAGTATATTCGAGGAAGTGAGAAAAAAAAAGAAACATGTGTGTGTGTGTTCTTCTTCTTCTTCTTCTTTCTTCTTCTTCTGTTTTTTCTGTTGTTTTTTTTTCCCCTTATTTCTGCTATCGTCTGTCGTCGTCGTCCTCATCTTCTTACTACAGTATAATTCGATGGAAGTGTCGAGAAAAAAACGAAAACAGTGTGAGTGTTGTTTGTTGTGTCTTTCTTCTTTTCTCTCTTCGTCTTCTTCTTTTCTTCTTCTTCTTCTTTCTTCTTCTTCTTCTCTTGCTTTCTTCTTCTTCTTCTTCTTCTTCTTCTTTCTTCTTTCTTCTCCTTTTGTAAGCATTGCCCAAGTGTGGCTTTGTTTTTTGCTCGTAGTATTTTGATTGGTTATTGAAGTTCGTTTACAATGTAAATTTTTATTGTATTTATGTCGACATTAATTTTTTGTCATGATTGCTTGTATTTGCTGTGATTTTTTTAATGATCGTCATATATTTTTGTGTCAATTTGATTTAATTATATTATACTTGCAAAAATTGAGTTTAATTAAAGGTTTACTGAAAAGCTAAAAAAATAAGTTCTTCTTCTTCTTCTTCTTCTTCTTCTTCTTTCTTCTTCTTCTTCTTCTTCTTCGTTTCTTCTTCTTCTTTCTGTTTCTTTCTTCTTCTGTCTTCTTCTTCTTCTTCTTCTCTTCTTCTTCTTCTTCTTCTCCATATAGCATTACGGAAGTGCGCGAAAAAATAAGGGAAATGCGTGTGTGGCTAAGCGTGTGTGTAGATTCTTTTATTACAATTTGTATACACATCCACATGCATGTTCATATATACATAATGCTGCCTCAATGTATCATTATTATCATACGTCACTCGACGCTTTCAATTGAATATAATAAGTGAAGGGAACATAGTGGCACCAAAGAAATATGCCTAGCAAGGTAAACGGGAGTGTGCCGCTCTAATAGGTGACTTTTTTGCAAAAAATCCTTAAACATGGGTATGGTTTTGGGGGAAAAAATCCTTAAACACGGGTCATGATTTTGAAATTTTACGATTTACACTAGATATTTCCGCCTATTTCATCGCTAAAATGCTAAAAAATGCCACTTTTCTTAATAAAAAACCTTTAATAATAGGTACCATTTTCCGCCAAAATGACCATTAAAAAAGGGTCGGGTTTTCCGACTCTAGCGGCACACCCCCGTCGGAACCAAATCTGAGTACCCCCCCCCCCCGGGAAGCTACCTGTAACAATGCATGTAAGCATGCTTTCCCACCAGATGAAAAATAGGGATTCATCCCCCTCCTCTGTTTTTTCTTCTTCTTCTTCAATGTCTTTCCTCTCCCTTTTCATTTTTTCCTTCCGCTTTCTTCGTTCTTTTTCTCCTTCGTCTTCTTGTTCATGCCGTTCTTTTCCTTCTTTTTATCCTTGTTCATCAACTTGTTCTTGTTCTTTTTGTTCCTGTTCCTCTTCTCCTTCTCCTACTGTGTGTTTCTTCTTCCTTTTCATCATTATCTTCTTCTTTTTGTTCGTCTTCTTGTTCTTCGTGCCCTCCTTTTCCTTATGTTCGTTCTCCTTTTTCCATCTAGTTATTCTTCTTATTGTTGTTGATTGTTGTTGTTGGCTTGTTTCCTTTCTTCTCTCTTCTTCTTTTCTCTTCTTCTTCTTCTTCTTCTTCTTCTTACTTCTGTCTTCTTCTTCTTCTTCTTCTTCTTCTTCTTCTTCTTTTTCTTTCTTCTTCTTCTTCTTCTTCTTCTTCTTCTCTGCTATTAGATTGCCAGGATTTGATTCATGTACATTTCTCTTCAACTGCTTGTAAGTAGACTGATTTAGACGGGCATCACGGCATTTATTTAATCCCCTTCCCTACTTTTCCCCAAGGAGATTATTTTGACTTTCAAAACCGTATGAAGGGCGGGGGGGGGGGAACGTCGTGGGTTTTGCAGTCTTCCAAAAAAAAAAAAAGACCCTCGAAAATCACCAGCGGTAATCTTCATCTACCATGCAGGGATGTAGTCAGAATAATAATAGATCAAAGTCGTCTCGTTCATGAAACAAAATTTTATGTTAAACAGAAAAAATACAGAACTTTCCTCAGACAAGGCTACGGTCACAAATCAAAGCGGCGACCGACCGATTAATAGCTTGTCCGTGCGCCGCTGCAAGTTAGGCATCGCTCAACGATTTTTGGAGAAGTTAAGCGGGCTGTAAAGCCCCAGCGGTGACCAGACGGCGCCCTGTCGATTTCCTGTCGGTCGCCGCTCGGTTTTAGGTAAAAAGGTGGCAAAATCGAGGGAGCTTCTCCTCGCG
The DNA here is from genome assembly GCA_001188425.1 of Eucidaris tribuloides. NCBI lineage: Eukaryota > Metazoa > Echinodermata > Echinoidea > Cidaroida > Cidaridae > Eucidaris > Eucidaris tribuloides. The sequence continues at coordinate 19,974 of JZLH01S0357960.1, forward strand.
GTGACCACGCAGTGACCGATTTATGACTTACCGATTCGCGGGCGGTCTCTCACCGACCATTGGGCGATTTTTCAAAGAAATCAGACGGTTGCCCTCCTTTGGTCGGCAGGGCATCTGCAGCCTGCAGGTATAAAGGCATACTGGCTGCCGACCACTGGGCTCCTCCGGACTTTTTTTTCCACATTTAACCTGGTTATATTTATGTTGCTGTCACACTGGCTATCAACAATACACTCCCCTTGATTTTCTCCTGTGCTTTTGACATTTTTATACTTTAAAAATTGCATGTGGCCATTTTGAAAACTTCTAACAAATATCTTATACTGTTGTCTCTTGTGGAGCGCGCTGAGGAGTGCCTTAGCGGTGGCCGGGAATGACGCCGAGCAGGTGCCATCCGGATGCCCACTAATTTCGAATTCCCCCGCCCAGTGACAGACCGATCTCCCACCGGCAACTGTTCGGCAACAGGGTGACGACCGTTCGCAGCCTTTAACAGCTTCGGTTTTTGACCTAAATCATTCGACGGCGACCGCTCTTTTAGATCGGTGCCTGAGTGGCGCCCGCCCGGGCACCGGTCATATTTTGGGCGGCGACTGAAAAGTGAGTAGGCGCCGCCAGAATTTTAATTACGCGCTAAAACTTCAGCGGCGACCGATCGATGGCTTAAAAACCAGCGGTGCCTTGGCGGCTGCCGCTTGGTTCCTGGGCGGAATTGGCTAAGGCTATGGTCACAAATACAAAAACTGGCCTGCTCGGCGGCCGGGCGGTGAGTTTTTAGACAATTTAGGACGGTCACCGAACGGTAGCCACCCAGGCACTGCTGGTTTTTAGGGCATCGGTCGGTCGCCGCTGAAGTTTTAGTTTTTTTCTGGCGGCGCCTGCTCTACTTTAGTCGCCACCTAAAACACGTCTGGTGTCCGGGCGGTCACCGGGCGCTCGCCACACGGGCATCGACCTACTCGAGCGATCACCGTCGAACGATTTCTGTTAAATATTGAAATCGAGGCTGCTTAATAAAAGGTTGCCGAGCGGTTGCCGCCCAGTTGCTGTTGGGCAATCGGACGGTCACTGGGCGGTGAGTTCAAAATCGGTCAGCGTCTGGAAGACGTCTGCTCGATTAACCCGGCGTCTGTCCGGCCACCGCTTGTTATTTAAAGCGACGCTTTACGCATTTCACATGAGACAACAGCTATATTTCGAACGTAAATTTCAAGTAGGCTGTATTTATTCCTGTAGCTGTTATTTCAGCAATATGCCAAAAGTGAACAGGAAAACCAAGGGTACTGAGGAGGAAGACGAAGTTGGGACGTCTGAAAAAGGCAAGGGGAAGGGCAAGACGGCCACATTACATACCCATGTCACTCGAGAGCATGGCAGGTCGCCGCCGAAAGGCCTCCGGGACATCCGCAGATGCCCCACGATCACCGGGCGGCCGTCGAACGAATCCTTAAAAGTCGGCCGGTGGCTGGTCGGGGATCGCCTGGGAATCGGTAGGTAATCAGTTGGTCACTGCCCGGAGGCTGCGCGGAATAGCTCCCCGATTTTGCCTATGTAGTTTTGAGTTAAATAAATCGGGCGCCGCCTGAGCATCGCTATAGGGCTTTACAGCCCCGCTCAGAATGCTCCAAGAATTGCTAGACGATGCCTAAATTCCAACAGCGACCGAGCAGGTTATAAATCGGGAGGTCGCCGCTTTATTTGTGACCGTAGCCTTAGAGATATCCGGGCATGCGCCGAGCAGGCACCATCTGGATGCCGACCAATTTTGAATTCACCCGCCCATTGACCGACCGGTCTCCCAGCGACAACCGTTCGGTAACAAAGTGGCGACCGGGTGGCGACCGCTCTACAGCCTTTGATTTAGCGGCTTCGAGCTTTTGACCTAAATCGTTCGACGGCAACCACTCGATTAAGTCGGTGCCCGGGCGGCACCCACCCGGGCACCGGGCGTGTTTTGGGCGGCAAGTGAAATCGAGCAGGCGCCGCTAGAATTTTAACTGCGCGCTAAAACCTTAGGTGCGACCGACCGATACCCTAAAAACATTGGCCGCTGCCGCTCGGTTACCGGGTGAAATTGGCTGAAAACTCGCCGCTCGGCCGCCGAGCAGGCCAATTTTTGTATTTGTGACGACAGTTCAAGGCACTCCTCGGCGCGCTCCACAAGAGACAACAGGTAGATTTTTGTACAAAGTTTTGTAAAAGGCCACATGTATTATTTTTTTTTTAACAGTTTTGATTGAATAAAAAAGCCAAAAGCACAGGAGAAAACCAACGGAGCAGGGGGGGGGGGGAGACGCATTGTTAATGGTCAGTGGGGCAACCACATAAAAATAACCAGGTTGCCAGTGAAAAATATTCCTGGAGGAGCCCAGTGGTCCTCCGCCAGTACGCCTTTATACCTGCAGGGTCCTACCGATCACCGGCGGGCCACAGACCGATTTCTTAAAAATCGTCCGATGGCCGGTGGGAGACCGCCAAAACGCCAGATGATCGGTGGGAGACCGTCCGGGAATCGGTTAGTCATCAGTCGGTTACTGTCCGGTCGTCCGGAGAAGCTCCCTTGATTTTGCTCAGTTTTGACTTAAATCGATTGGTGACCAACAGGAAATCGACAGGGCGCCGCCCGAGCATCGCTAGGGTTTTACAGCTCAGTCAACACGCTTCAAGAATCGCTGGGCGATGCCTAAATTCCAGCGGCGACCAAGCAGGCTTTAAATCGGGCAGTTGCCGCTTTGATTTGTGACCGTAGCCTAAAAAACTAGCCACCCAGCCGCCGAGCAGGCCAATTTTTGTAATGTAGCATTTAGAGGGGCGATGTTTTGCAAATCTAATCGATAAATGTCAATTTTGTATGCTTATCTCCCAGAATCATGCCTGGCAACGGAATCACTATCCAACAACCGGTGGCTGCTACGCCGTATCAAGTGATGGACCCCAAGCCAGGCTACAGCCAGCGCTACAGTGCCAGTGGTGGTGCCGTGACCGGAGGCATCCAAATCGGCTGTGGGGTCCTGGCCCTCGTTTTGGGGTTCGCGGCCTTCCTACTCAACTTGTCCTATGCTACCATAGGGACGGGAATGTGGGCCGGTTTGGGAGTAAGTAGATTCATCACATTTTTTCCAGTCTTGGACTCTCTACATGCTCTAACAGCACATCAATAACGTGGAGCTCATCCGGCATCCACCAAAGAAATTCACGCAATCAAATTGGTCGACAAATGAAGGACAAAAAGCATTTTGAAGGATTCTTAATTAATTTCGCATTAATTAGCATACATGTTTTTTAGGCAAAATTTCAAAATTCTGTGTTGAAATTTAATGTATTTCATATAGCTCCAGCACATGAACAGAAACAAATCAAAATCGGTCGAGAAATAAAGGAGAAGAAGCATTTTTTTATGACTATCGAAAAATGCGCTTTAATTAGCATATTTAATGAGTTTCAAAATTCTGTGTGTAGAAGTTTCGAATTCCCCACAGTGCTATCATATAAAGCAAACGGAATTGAAATCGGACAAGAAAGAACCATTTTGAAATTATTGTGGACGACAGACGACGGACGCCACGCCACAGCAAAACCTCATCTGGCCCATTCGGGCCGTATGAGCTAAAAAAGGAGGGAGTGAAAAGTTCACTTGTTAACAGTTTAATTGATGGCACCACTTTCGGGACAAACAGAACGTGGGATAGGATCAATTAACAGTGGGCAACATGTAGGAATGCAGGAATCGAGGGCATTCTCGCTTATAAAGCTAGTGGAGGTGTCGTGGTGTTGTGGTTTCTTCTCTGTCTTTCCCCACGTGAGAGGCTGCCGGTTCGATTCCTGCTACACTGACGTTCGTCCTTCAGCAAGGCGATTTATCCACATTGCTACTCCACACCCAGGTGTAAGATAAGGACCTGGTGGAAGTGTGTGACAATTTTTTATTCTATAAGTACATGGATTTGTGTATTAAATTATTTTAAATATTTTAATATGTTTATTGGCCAATTATATTGTTTGATTTGACAAATAGTTGTAATACATGTAGTCATGTTTAAATTGATTTACATGTAATTGCTTGTATATTTGTATTTGTTTTTATGATGGTGGTGAAAAAATAAATCACATCAAATCATGAAAATAAATTCTATTTCAATTCAAAAATCAACTCAACCACAAAATGTGTGATTTTAATTATACGGGGTGGCAGTGAACAAGGAGATTGTAGAGGCTATCACTAGAGGTACTGAGTAATGCTAAACTTTCCTTAGGCCTTCAATAATGGGCATTTTTGGAACTGTCCGTCCGTGACATTAACTGATCACACTCTAATACATACCAAATATAATAAGAGGAATCTTTATTGCCTAGCTCGGGTTGAATGCAAGAAGCGACTAATTATTATTCGCATAACGTTATCATTACTTTCCTCTATTACAGTTTTTCGTCGTTACAGGAATCCTCGGGATTATTTCTGCCAAACGCCATACTGGAGTGGTAAGTTTCGAATATCATTTTCTCCCTGTCTCCCAGACCCTGGTATTGGTTAAGGGTGCGAAATAACATTTTTGTCGAGCCCACGAGGTGGATGGAGACTCAGGGATCACTTTAGCATCTGTCCGTCCGTCCATCCGCCCGTCGTCTGTCCGTCCGTCGTCCATCCGTTACTCGTTACTCGTACAAAAACTTGAATAACTTTGGTGGTAGATGACTCATAATGGGAGCTGAGGGTCACCTAAAGGTCAAAGGTCATTGGCAGGGTTCAACGACCTTTTGAGCTCAATGTTATTTTTTTTGTATCAATTTTCTATTATGGCCCATCACTTTGCCCCCATTTGCCCAATTGTGACCAAACTTGGGTGGTAGATGACTCATAGGGAGCTGAGGGTCACCTAAAGGTCAAAGGTCATCGGCAGGGTTCAACGACCTTTCGAGCCCAATGTTAATTTTTTTCGGCAAGTTTCTATTATGGCCGCATAACTTGAGCCCCATTTACCCAAATGTGACCAAACTTTGGTGGTAGATGTCTCATGCATAGGAAGCTGAAGGTCACCAAATTGTAGCAGTAGTAGTAGGAGTAGTAGTAGTAGTAGTAGTAGTAGAAGTAGTAATAATAATGATAGTAGTAGTAGTAGTAGTAGTAGTAGTAGTAATAATAATGATAGTAGTAGTAGTAGTAGTAGTAGTAGTAGTAGTAGTAGTAGTAGTAGTACTAGTAGTAGTAGTAGTAGTAGTAGTAGTAGTAGTAGTAGTAAAGATAGTAATAATAATAGTACCAGTAGTAGTGTTACATGAATAATTACAATTGTATCTCGCATTGGCGGCGATCTCGGGGGGGGGGGTGGGGGGGCGAGGGACATGTCCCCCATCGATTTCAGTTTTGTGGGGGATCGTCTTCCCTCGATTTTTATTCATGGTTCCCCGACTCAATTTATATCAAGAACATGTGACTTTGTCACTGTTTTGATTGGTGAAATGCTTTGACTTGACCCTAAATAATTGTATTTTATGCGAAAACATGGCCATGCAATAAATTGGGGGTGGGAGGGGGGGGGGGGTAGTAGAAGATCCCTGTCAGTATTCGTGATGAAGATTTTTTTTCCTTGACATTAATGTGGATTGAGTGATCAAGAACAGTTTTAAAATTCCTACAATGAAAATTTGAGCACATTTTGTACAGCCATTAAAGTTTTTCGGTCTAAAGTTTTATGTTTGAACAAATCTTGATCTGTATGTCGCATTTTGAGGTAAGATTTCTGCTATGATGTATCGCAAATCTCCGTTGACTTTATGAACTTTCACAAAGTTTTTATTACTTTGCGAGAAATGGTATTTACTTCATTTTTGTTTCTCAAGCATGCATGAGGTTGGTAGGAAAAATCCGCATGCATTTCACATGGTGCTGTAGACGGGGCTAAATCAGCCATTCCACGTAAATGTCACGCGAGTCACGCATGTTTCATGTCACACAAGTCGTAAACAAGGGTGTAGATCAAAACCGAGAAAATATTGGAAATGAATCCAATACTTGATCAAAAAAATAAATCATCTTTACCCTGACATGTGACTCGTAAGACACAGCATGCGTGACTCGTGTGACACAAGTATGGAATGGCTGAAATAGATTAATTGCTTTTGTCACCAGAGCCCAGGAAATTAACATTATGAAAATCTATATGCACGGAATCAATGGAGAACTGTTATCGTGTGACATCACTGACGTACTCAGAATTGTCACCTACAGAGGGCGACATGCATATTTATTCAAATTTTTGGGGAAAGAAACAAATCTTACTTCTGAAATGGCTTTGCCAAATTCAAACTTTCAATGTTGTTTGGGCTTTCTAAAATGTTCTGGAAGTATAAATACATTCACTGAATACACATTCATTTTTAGTGAAATCTCCTTAATGCTAATTATCGATTCACTGGTTGCTATGGTTACAGGTCATCGGTTACATGGCCATGTCCATTCTGTCTGCCATCGTGGCATTCTTCGCGTGTTGGTGCTACCTGGGTGTCATCATCCTCTCAATGCATCAGTGTTATGACCACGGTTATCGTGATTACATTGATGAATACTATTATACTCGAGACAACCCCTTGATACACTGTGTAAGTATACAACAAAGTAAACTACGGTTTTCCCCAGAGTTGTTTTTTATTCCATACTAATAGTAAATCATCTTTCGCTGTGCTTTATAAAAAATATTGTGTAATTCGATTAAAAATTAATTAATCTGGAACACATTTTCAGAAAAATCGGGACGCCGACATCGCGATCAACGCCCTTCTGACGATCATCTTCTTCATCGAATTCATCGTCTCCATCGTGGGATCCGGTTTCACCTGCTGTGGCGTTTGTTGCGGAGCGCCCTCACCCACCACACAAACTGTTGTTATGACCCAGCTAGGTAATTCTAATTCCTCCTCTTCCTCCTTTTCCTCCGTGTGCGTGTGTACGTGCGGGGGCGCGCGCGTGTGTGTGTGTTTTGCGTGTTTCGGTGTGTGTGTGTGTGCGTGCGTGCGTGTGTGTGTGTGTGTGTGTGTGCTTGCGTGTTTGGGTGTTTATGCGTACATGCGTGCGTGTGTGTGTGCTTGTGTGTTTGGGTGTGTGTGCGTGACGTGTGTATGTGTGTGTTTCCTGTGTGTTTGTATGTGAGTGTGATCGTGCGTGCGTGCGCGCGCGCGCGCGCGTGTGTGTGTGTGTGTGTGCGTGTGTGCGTGTGTTCATGCATCGCGTGCGCGTGTGTGTAAGCGTGCTCGACGCATGTGTGTAGATAAAAATGACCGAAATTCTGTTTATCTGATACCTTTTGCTCTTAATATTGGAAATACATTGTGTTTTTAACTTTACGTTCTGTCTGATTTCGTGGTTTTTTTTTTCGTTTAATTTTGTCAACTATACTAGGAGGATGGCCCGCTTCCCCTCCCATGGACCACTACGCCCAGGAACAAACACCCCAAAAAGGCTTGAGATCAGAAGGGACGGTTGATGCTTAAAGGAGACCAGTACCACCGGAGGATTTTTCAGATTTTCGCACCTGAAAATAATGTTGTCCGCCAGAAGGGCCCTAGGATATGTTCCCGGCAAAAGGGCCTTAACTATAAATTGCCTGTAATTTGTGACATATTGCCTTATTTCACGGGGGGGGGGGTGATGCACTGTCATTACAACGTGTACACCATGCACGTGTGAAAAAACGCATCATATCAATTTCTAAGCGATCTTTTAATTTCTCCATGGTCTAGAGTTTTGCAACACAATGGTAAACTGGAACTAAAACCTTAGTTTTTGGCACATTTTTTGCCATTGTAACAAATCTACAAGCTTGATATACTATTGACACGAGATTTATGATAATCAAACGTTTCTCTTTAAGGTTAGATCAAAATATGTGACCGAAGTCAGTGTTATGGCCAGCGGAATTAAGTCTAAACATGTCCTTTTTGGTAAAAAATCTCGTGGAAGATCCCCGTTTTTCTCATTTTTTCTGTCTTTGCCGCTTCATAAAATGAAAGTGCGAGATCTATAAATATATTGACGATGAGGATATGTATTGGGAAGTCTGAGGATTCTAAAAATGTAAAAATCAAATTTTATTGGCAAGGAGAAGGCCCGCGGAATTGGCAAAAACGATTCATAAACACATTTTCTCTCAGTCAGAATTCAATGTCTTTGTTATTATGCGTCCAAGTGTGAATAAACAATAGACATACTCCTATAACACGGTGTGAACAAGGGCACTAGCGCATGAACAGTGCGTATAACCTCGTATTTCTCTGCCCAAAAGAGGAGCGTCTTCTGTTGTTAAGAAATTGATATGAAAAAGGGTTGTGTTTCACGGTCGGACGATGTACGCGCGTACAGTGAAAAGGGTACCAAAATCACCAAAATCCGGAAAAAGGGTACTTTTTTTTCCCAGACGGTTTACTTTAAAGGGTATCTTTTCCAGCTTCTGAGATCGACAGATAATTACTTGTTTAGGGTCCATTTTGAAAGTCCATACACGCGCATGGTGTACCCCTTGTAACGGCAGTGGCCCCCTGGGCCTTATTTGATATTTGCACTTTTTAACAGACTGACAGAAAGATGTAAAATATCACATTGTTTTGATTTCATGTTAAAAAAGTCATTGGTTTTCAAGTAAGAGACAATTTTAGTGTTACGTCCCTTCTGCCTTCGGGAACATATCGTCGATGATTTCACGTACCAGCATGTGTTTGTAGGTTTCTAGGTACGAGATTCGCTGGTACGTAATGTCGCCGACGATACGCCAGAGCCCTTCTGCCGGACAAACAACGAATTACATTGGTATACAGAGTTATAGCATTTGTATTGATCAGGAAGAGGAATAAGAATACCTTCAAAGCCAATAAATCACATCGAAAGAGGGATTGTCCATTTCTCATTTAAACGTATTAGGCCCCTACCTGACTACTGAACAAAGAGGGATAAGGTATGCATAAGTTCCACAGAGAACTTCAAGCAAGTGCATTATTTTGTAAACCGGTTTACTAGACCTTAATTATTCCATTTGATGGGGTTTTCGCCTATAGTACAACTTATACACTATGCGTAATTGATTTTCTATCAGAGGTGGAAAAAAAATAGTCTAGAGATCAACTTTAACTTCCTCAAATATAGAACGTTAACGGCTATTGTTTTTCTTTCGCATTTTTCAAATTCTAGGTAATTACTGACCCCTAGATTTCACAGACATGCCCTTCAAAGTAGCCTAAGGGTATGTCTTATCTTTTGATGTTCTGCGGGGATGTTTGCAAATGAGATCCACTGCCTTTAAAGTTATTCATTAGATAACAGTGACGTCTTTTTACTCAGACTTACTATATTCCTTAGCCGCGCATTGTTACAATTTTTGATGCTCTTTATACTTAGCAATAAAGAAAATGTTTTACAAATTTTGAAATTTTCATGATGTATTCATATACTTGCAGCTATAATAATATTGCGCTGTGTTGCACTACATTTGATGTTTCAGGCAATTATTGCCAATGAAGAAAAGTGTTAAACGGATGAATTCTTCATAGTCAAATAAATCCTAAACGATGTGATTATTGACGAGTTGATTTTTGGATGATCGTAAATATTTTAATTTTAAGCATTTGTGACTTAAATATAAATCGGACTGGTACCTGACCATATTTAAAATCTTAGATTTTAAAGTTTAGATTTCAAGATTTAAATTTTAAGCATGTATTACTTAAATATAACTCGTGGCGATTTAAATCTCAGTCCAAAAATCGACTGGTTCCTCGTAACCACAGTAATGTTCGGGATTATTGTAAATCCCTGTAATTTTGGATGTAACATCCGTTATCAGAGTTACTGTCACTGTTTTATGCAACTAGTGAGACAGGGGCGTCGATCCATGTTTCGGATTGGGGGGGGGGGTCAAAAGTGAAAAAATGTCCTAAATTTTAGGCGCGCTCTGCGCAAAATTGTAATAAGAATTTTGTGCGCGAAGCGCGCCGAAAAATTGACAATTTGGTATGTTTAGGAGTGGTTTTATGCCATGTTTAATGGTTTTATAATGCTTTCCAATGCTTTTTAAAACATATATGTACATTACATATTATAAATTTTTCAAAGTTGTCAAAAATTATTCGGGGGGGGGGACAAATGTTTGCCCCCCAATATTTTCATGGGGGGGGGGGCGATCGCCCCCTGCCCCCACAGGATCGACGCCTCTGAGGCAAGTAATTATGCATATTAATTGATTGAAATATAGGAGATGAAAATATTATGAATTCATATTCCGCTCTTAATCGTGTTTGGATAATTTTGTTCTATGTTCTTATACAAGTCAAAACAAAATATATCAGAATTATATTGTAGCAATTGGTCCTGTTATGTTCAGTTTGCTTTGTGGCAATTTTGCGTAAAATTATTGATGTCTATGCAGTTCTAATAAAAAAAAGTGTTTGGTACTTTGGTATATACACTGTGACTTATTGTGGTATTATTTTTTTTGCATCACTTTGTTAAATGTAATCGTACGGAAGCTTAAAAGTGCCCCCAGAAGACGAGATAAATCACGACGAGAAGACGAGAAGATGATACGAGAAGACAAGAAAACGAGTCAAGACGACAAGAAGACGGGACGAGAAGACAAGAAGACGAGATACTGAATCTCGGCAAGTCGCCTTCAGTTGGACGAGAGACAAGAAGACAAGATACTGGATCTCGGCAAGTCGACTTCAGTTGGACGAGAAGGCAAGAAGACAAGATACTGGATCTCGTCAAGTCGACTTCCGTTGGACGAGAAGACAAGAAGACAAGATACTGGATCTTGTCAAGTCAACTTCCGTTGGATGAGAAAACAAGAAGCCAAGATACTGGATCTCGTAAAGTCGACTTCAGTGGGACGAGAAGACAAGAAGACGAGATATTAGAACTCGGCGAGTCAACTTTCTGGGGACAAGATGCCGAGATGACGTGCTATCAGAATTTGTCAAGTCGACTTTCTGAGAACGAAAAGACGCGATGACGAGTTATAAGAACTCGGCAAGTCGACTTTCTGAGGACGAGAAGACGAGGTGACCAGTTGTTGTAATTAGGCAGGTCGATTTGCTTAAGAAGAAAAGCTACATCGTACACTAAAGATCTTAAAGCGAGATGGATTACTCTCGGTTAAAAATGTAGTACGCGCATCCCTGCCGGAAAGAACACAGTGTCGTCACAGTGTGTTCACACAGTGATCACAGTGTCACTCTGTGAAAATGGGCCAAATCCACAGAGTGGCTAGAAAAACACAGAGTTGTCACAGTGTGACCTCTAAGAGCACACAGTGATCAATAGTGTCACACTGTGAAAATGGGCCAAATTCACGGGGTCCGCCCGCTAGTCATAAGGACCGCTATTCATAAAAAAATTATTCATAAGGACCGCTATTCATAATAAGACATAAGGGTCGCAGTTCATAAGGGTCATTATTCATCAGGACCGCTATTCATAAATAGACATGAGGGTCGTTATACATAATAAGTCATAAGGGTCACTATTCATAATACCAAATCAGGGTCGTTATTTATAAGGGTCCCTATTCATAATGCAAAAAGAGGGCCTCTATACATAAAGATCAATATTCATAAGGGTCGCTATTCATAATCGATAAAGAGGGTCGCTATTCATAATAGGAGAAGAGGGTTGCTATTTATAAAGGTCAATATTCATAAGGGTCGCTGGTCATAATCGAAGAAAAGGGTCGCTATTTATAATC